>JABFPQ010000116.1:0-15356 GCA_022817265.1 Masnerella sp. ZL-2020
TTTATTATTTTTTTGTTTGGATGAATTATTGAATTAAATTTAAGAAGAAAATATTGCACAAAAGTTAGCCACTATTAAATATTTTTAAAAACAGTAAAAGGCGATTTTTAATTTTTAGTTTTCGGGGGCAATTACTAAGTTAAAACAATATATTACGTTTTTCATTTTTCAATTTTAATTTTTCTGGGGGAATTTTCAGCGCAACTCTTGCCAAACCATTTACAATTTTATTGTTTTTTATGGTTCTGATATCATAAATTTTTGTTTACATTTATATTTATATATACTTTTCAAAATTATATTTATTATTATATTAAAAACGCATAACTTTGGACGTATACTTATAAATTTCAATGTATTATAAAGAAATAAAATGTGTTGTTTTGAATAATTTTATTTAATTTCTTCCAGAATCAATACGTAAACATTTCTAGAATTTCTTGGCCAGTTTTTTTTCTTAATATTAGAATCGTCCACTTCTATCCAAGACTTTTCATTTTTTAAAAATGCGGTGTAGTGACCTTCCTTTATTGCTTTTCCATAATGAAATATTGCGTTAACAACTTTAAATTTTTTACCGTGAACTTTATAGCAATTAGTAGAAACACCTTTTATACCATAGCAATCATTATTTTTTTCTAAAATACCGTCTTTGTATACAAATAATTCAATTTGAACAATCAATATTTTGCCATGGAGACTTAATTCTGTTTTATGCAATAACTGTTCGTTTCCACATTCCACACATTTACCTTCAACGTGTGCCGTTTGTAAAATATATCCATCTAAAAGTTCTTGCAAATTGAAATTGCAAGAATTCTTCGATTTTTTTCTTAAACTTACAATAGGTAAAATTGCTACAATATTATTTTCTTCACGCTTTGTAACGTATTGACAATTGTTATTTTTACAAATTATTGTGTGATGCAAGGTGTGTTTTATCACATTATAAAGAGCTTCAACTTTGTTCACTATATCAGTTATAAATTCAACAACATTTTGTTGTGTTGGATGTTGATATTTTTCGTGCACATAATCCCTTATAGCCAATATATCTACATTTTTTCCTTTGTTTATTTGTTCGTAATTTTTGAGTGATATGTATAATATATGATTTTTTGGTAACTTGAGTATTTCATTCTTTAAACTAACGCAATTAAACATGCATTGTATTACGGAATTAACATAACACGACATCCCATCATTATTTAGCATACCGTGTAATATTCTGCCTCCAACCTTAAGTTCCTCTACTATTTCCTGCGGATACTGATTTTGAATAATGTGCTTTGATACAATCCATTGATCATCGATAACTTTACTGTAAAATGGATTGTGTGTGTCAATAATAGGCAAATGTGGAGTATATTTCTTTTTTAATCTGTTATATTCCTGTATAGCTTCAGTACTAGCTTTTACAGAACAAGGATCAAAATTAATTAAGTGTAAACCTTCAATTGCGGTAACTCTGGATAAAGCAACATATACTTGACCATATGCAAACATATGGTTTCCAGCATCTACGACTGCACTTTTTATACTCATTCCTTGGGACTTATGTACAGTAATAGCATAACTTAAACATATGGGAAATTGTTTTCGTGTAACAAAAGCTTTGTCCATTAATTGAAATTTTACGTTTATCCTTTCAATTGTTCGTTCAACTCCTGATGATAATGTAATTTTTATTTCTTGCACATCAGTTTTATCATCAACGTTCGTCTTAACATCCGTAATAACACCAATAGAGCCATTGACTAATCCTTGAGATACATCAATATTACGAGTTAACATTATTCTAGCCCCAGCTTTAATTGTAATTATTTTAGGAAGACCTCCTGTTTTGGAACAATCTTCATCATCAGTTCCTAGAGACTTATCAATTTTCTTTTTTAAATAAGGCGGACACTCTATTAAATCGTGAGCATGCAATTTTATTTCTTTAGAAGGTATGCGATTTAACATTTCTTTATTCAATGTTTCACACATATAGCGAGTTGGAAATAAACAGACGGTATCAGAAGATAATTTATCAATAAAATTACACAATTCTGTTAATTTGCCTTGATGATTGTTGCTTTTAAAAATAAATTTCCTAGAGTTTAAAGATTCTAAATCTTTTTTAGTAAGTAAACCAACACGAATACGAGAAAGCATTCGGGAATAATCTAAATCATTTTTTTGCCTCATATTAATTGTAAGTTCATCATAAGTAAACAAATTTTTCCATAAATCGAAGTTACCAAAAGATCCCAAACACTTATTAACTTCTGTAGATGTTAATCCAACATATGCGGGATTATCATGAACTGGTGGTAGTTGCAATAAATCACCAAGTAGTAAAATGTGTCGTTTTCCAAACCATCCGTCATGGTCATCAGTGGTATTAAATATTTCACATAATCTCAGATTAACATACATGAGAAATATATTAGAAATCATAGAAACTTCATCAATAATGATTAGAGGGGTGTCTTTTAATTCTTCTCTTAAAGATTTTAATGCTATATCTGATAATGGCCTGTATTTGGGAGTACCACCGTGTTCAACTGGTAATTGAAAAAGTCTATGCAGAGTTAGTCCTTGAACGTTGTACGCAGCTATACCTGTAGGTGCAGTTATTGCAACGCGCTGATTTTTTTCTTGTTTAACCCAACATCTAATAGCATGAATAAGATGACTTTTACCCGTACCACCTTCTCCACTAATATAAAGTCTTAATCTCTTATCATCATCGTTCAAACACTGTGATACAGTATGAAATATTCTTTTTTGATCGCTATTCAAATCAGATATCAATTTCTCCATATCCACCATCTTTAAATTGTCATCAATATTTTTAAAATCTTTCATGGCTTCATCAGCTTCAATTGGATGACATTCTAATGAAGTGTTACTTTCATCATTTTCTTTTTCAAATTCCTCCACCTTGTTTTTAATTAAATTTTCAACATGATCGATCGCTTTTTTTGTTTCAGTTAAATTTTCATGATATTGCATAGCTTTTGGAAAATCATTTTTTATACTGTCAAATGCTTCTATGTAAGTTGAATGATTATTTTTTAAATCTTCTATTTTTCTCCACGGTTTGAATAAAAATAATATACTGTAATAATACTTTTCGGGTTGCACTTCAGGATTATACTTATAATGGTTTACAAGGCAAGCAGTTTTACGTTTTTTGATATAATTTTTGTTGGGTAAGAGATAACATTCCCTAGAAGAATCTTTAGGTTTATCTTTTGTATAATCAAACCATTTAACAAAATCATACAAGCAGTAAGACTCTAATTCTGTTGGACGTTGAGGATAATAATCATCTGTCATATTAGTATAAAAAATATCAGTTGATTCATTATCTAATAAGGCAATGTCGTCGCGACTTTTTAATCTCTTACTTCTTATTTCATTAACATTTACCCATTTTACTGTTGTTGTAAAATCTGTTCCATAAAGTTGCATTCCTAATAAACTGTCAGCGGCTTCTAAGGCTCCACATTCTCTATTAGTCAATCCACGCAATGCAAAATTCCACAATCGACTACACAATGATAAAGAACTAGTATTCTTGAAATGATCTTGTGCAATATTACTTTTTTCTGGTTTTGTTTCATATTTTGTAATGTATTTATTAATAATTTTTGTTTTATCACCACAAAATTGAATATCCATATTTCCTTCCCAAGCCGTTAATATGACTGGATTATAGTCATTAATGAGTTTTTCCTCTTCACTTCTAGGTAAATCGTATAACCTACTTTTGCTTTGCAGAGCTTTTCTACCTGCAATAGATGTTACAACATCCCTTAAAACTAGTTTGTCATTTACAGGACGAGGAAAACCAAATCTGCAAATGCTTACAAATCCTTTTTTAGTTTTTTTTTTTCGAAGGCAATAAGAATTATGTCTATGCTTTTGATGGGTAACAACACGTTCATGTAACATTGGAGATATTGATTTATTAGGAATCCTGCAAGTAACATACTTTTGTATAAAGTTAGATACATCTTCATTTGACGAATCCCCTAAGATAGGTGCATTTTCTACCCATAATAAAAGATGAAAATGTTGCGTTCCTCTACTCTGATATTCACGTCTCCAGAAGTAATGAGTTACTTTTCCTAAAGGATTATCATCAGAACAAATAAACTTTAACATGGCATGAAATTTATTATCAATAAATCTCGACACTGATACTGGATCAGCTGCAATAAGATCTGCTGCTGGCATTTTATCCATTTTAGGTTTATTGACTTCTCGAATGTAATTAATTAAATCAGCCCATAACCATTCTGCAGGACTTAAAGTTAAAAACCACGTTGCTGGTCCATAGTTATCAATCATGCAATTAAGATTACTTCTTGGTATTTTCCAATATTGCTCAGTATTACGAAGTCTAGAGAAAACCGTATTCAAATTAGTTTCTAATTGTTTATCGGTAAGCAATTGCATGTATGAAGCTGCCGTATATTTTTCTTTTGGATTTGTAATATTCATTTTATGAAAAATACCAGCTTTCAGTTGACGATTGTTGTGATCATTGAGTAAATGAAACAAATATTGTATATTTAGTCGAAATTCGGAATGTTTAGACATTAATTTACATTTGATGAATTCAAAGTCACTTAACGGAGTATTGCGATAGGTTTTTTGACCATTCTCTCCGTAAGGATATAAATCTGGGAAACACAATAAATCTAGAACATTTAATCTGTCATCCATTGGTTTATCATGTATTTTCAACATTTGATAAAGATTCGTAGCTGTTTCATTAACGCGCTTTTCATTAACTGGGTAAATTGTGTATTGTTCATAAAAGTTATCTGTGTCACTTTTTTGTGTTAACATAGCATTTTTTATAGTGCCGTCTTTATGATTTAAAATTATATTTTCAGCACCAGAACTTTTTTCTTTGTTGTTTTGAGTGCTATCTTCCTGATCGCAGTTCTTTTCATTTTCTTCCATATCATCGTCATTTTCTGTAATATTGTAAATAGAATTATTCATATTAATATGTTCAAACAAATCTTCTGCATTTTTTGGTAAAAGAATATTATGATATTCTGGATTATTGTTTTTCAGCCATAATAAAGCTTGGAAAACTTTCTTTATGTCAACAAGATTTTCAAATATAATTTTTGATTTATTTGGTAAGCTTCGCACTAATATATATAATTCAATATTAGAATTTATTGGTTCAAATGGCTGGCAAATTTTTTTTAGTGTTTCTTCAACAGGCAAAGGTAAATGAAAAGTTCGGCCTTTGACTTTTTGTATCATACACTTAGTAGGGAGTTTTTTATTTGATACGGGTTGCATTCGCTGAACAACTTGAAAGGCTTTTGCTCGTTGAATCAATAATCTTTCATAATCATTTAAGACTAACAATTCCTTTGGCTGGGGTTTGACGTTTAGACTATTAAGTATGCATGTAGGTGGAATTTTGTTTTCACGAAACTTTCTTAAGCAATAATCACATATATAATCTGTATCAGTATTTTGATAATTGAAATATTTCATTAAATCTAACCAAGGTTTTGTTTCTAATGGGTTTCTAAATTTATGATAATCGTGAACATCTCTTCGATAACACAATTTTTCACATGATACACATGCATACTTAGGAACATCGTTTGATCTTTTATATAAAGCATTAAATGCTGAAGAAAAATTTGTCATTATTTTATCTTCATCTAATTCAATTTCCTTGTGTTCATGTTCTGTAGATTTTAAATTTTCTTTGATATTAACGCATTGCAATTTTAGATAATCAACATCAACTTTATCTAAAGCTTCGTCCATTTTATTAATTTTGTCTACTAATGCTTTAACATTATAAACGATTTTTTTAATGTACCTAACATTCGGAAAATGTGGAGATAAAATTAAAGTGGAAATAAAGTTTGAATTGCACGAATCGAAATTAACATAGCAACTGTATGGATGTCCAAGTTTTGCTGGATTTAAGTGGGAAACGTTACATAACAAATTAGTAATAAAACTGTTTATTTTTTTTAAATTAAGATGCTTAAGAGTATTTAAAAATTCTTCATAATGGCGTATTAAATTTACATCATTAACCTTGCACACTGAGTCATCACATTCCCATATTTTTCCGTTAACCTGTGCAGATACAGGTAAAATGTTCGTGATTTGTCCAGCAGAATTCAGCACAAGATTGACGCGTTTTAAGTTGTTATTCGTGATATTTCCATGTTTATTTAAAATATGCCGAATACTATCTTTACTGTCAATCTGGTGTTTTGGATGTACATCTGACAAAGCTATACTTTCATAATTGTAAGCTGTATCCAAAAAATATGCTTCCGATTTTGCATTATGTTTCGAAATTCCACATAAAGCTACAATTTTATCTTCTATAACATTTGGTTGTACTCCTTGTGCTTTCGTCAGGTTTACTTCTGCAATTCCGTTTAACGTTTTCAAACTTCGTTTTAAAAGACAGATATCATTTTTTCTACCTACTAAACACCATTTGATTATTTTTTCAGCTTCAATTATATTATCATCTTTAGATATTGTGATAAGTTTTTCAGAAAGGTTTTTAATGTATGTATCAGAATATTCTCGAATTTGAAATGTAGATAAAATATTATTTTGTTCTATTTTTATATTAGCATTAAAAAATTTTTTTTTGTTAAGAATTTCCTCTCTATGGGTGTTGTAATGTTTTCGAACTCTGTGCTTATTATTGACATCAATGCTCGTCACCTCGTTTGTCTCAGCTTTAACTTTCTTAATTTGAGAATGTGATGCAAATAACGATTTACGTTTCCCATTTCTATTGTCAATGTTTTTTGTTCCATCTAGATTATTCGTTTCAACGAATGATTCTACTTTACTTTCGTTACAAATATTTTTATAATTATATGCAATATTTTCCGCAGGAAAATGTTCTAACTCTTGATTTTCCAAAACTTTCAACAAATGAGTACGCATCATTTTATGATGATAAACAACGTTTTCGGGATTGATACCACAAACAAGCGAAGTTGCAAAAGCAATAGCAAAAACTCCACAATCATCAAAATTTGGTTGCTGTTGCACTTTTTTATATATAATTAAATTGTCTTCAAGATGAGGAAATAATTTTTTAATGTAAACTTTTTGTTCATCTGTTAAACAGCATAAATTTAGGGAGTCATATACATAAAGAAATTTTTTGTCATAGTAAGTACATATCCAATGACTGCGACCGTGCATAATTTGGATATATTTTTGATCAGATGGTACAGGCTTTATGTTTTCAGATTTCTGTAAAATAATGGGATCATATGCTAGAAAGTCGGTTTTATTTTGCATTATACTAGTGAAAGCAGTCATATGTTCAGTTCCAATCCATTCACCATTTAAAATTTTTTGTTTCTGCAAATCATCTAGTATTTCTAAGTTTAATTTCTTTAAACCTTGCCATGTATGTTTTCTGTTTTTACAATTAGTATTTAGAATATTATTAGTAACATTTGTAGTAACTTCATTATTAACATAAATAGAATTTTTGTTTTGAAGTTTTACTTGATGACACTTGTTATTTATATTAATTACATTCACTGATTTACAATGATTTTCTAAAGATTCCATATTAATGTTGTCTATGTGATGGTTCTTTTCTGGTTTGGTATTAAATTGGCATGTTGTTGAATCGGGCATGTCTGTTTCCATATTTAATTTTATATCATTATAAACCACATTGCTAAAAGAGTCCCTCTTTTTCAGCAAGTTATTATCGTGCAAACCATTTTCATGTTTATTGAGCTTGCCTGATTCATGACTATGATGGCTCAAGGACACTAGTTCTTTTTTGAAGTTGTGTTTTTTATTTTTTGGGTAATTTTGGAAATCATCAGCCATAGAGGAAGTTCTTTTTAATGCTGCTTGGTTTTTATTTAATTTCAGAACTTCTGAATTTTCTAAAGTCGTCGTTTTTTTATTTTGAAAATGATTTTCTTGACTCAATGAATGTATACTTTTTTCATTAGATATAAATGTATTCTTACAATTCTCCTGAACAAATTTTGTTGTATTTTTTACAATTTTAGTTGTAGAGTTAACAGATGTACTTGAACTGTGACTTTGCAAAGAAGGAAATTCAGAGTCGTATTTTGCGTTAGAAATATTACCATCTACTTTTAGTGAATGATGGTCTGAACTAATTTCGCGATTTTTATTCATATCAGCAGATTTTTTAGTAAAATGTCTTAGAGATCGCAGTCGTGCAGCTTCATACCGACGTTGTAAAACGACATTTAAAGGTAGAATTTTCATGTACTTGAACTGGGGTTCTAAAGGAAAATGATCAATCTGTAACATTGAAAACAATTTTGTTAAATGTAAGCGCATTAATTTTTGATTATACCTAACCTTATCAGGTTTAATCCCATACATTAAAGAAATTGCAAACGCAATTGAAAAAACGCCACAATCGATACCATTATTTTGACTTTGTACCTTTGGAAATTTAACACTTTTAAGATCATAATAAGGAAAAAGATGTTTTAAAAAAAATTCTAATTCTTTGGTTAATTTGCCATAATTAATTGAATCATAAATGTAAATATCCTTTGTATCGTAATAGCAACAGATATAGTGTGCCGGATAGTATAAAATTTGTATGTATTCAGTGTTTTCAGGCACAGGATTAATATTTGCTGGATCATCCATCCACATACGTTCTGATTGAGGAGAATATTTTGTAAATTTTTTCACCATATATCTAAATAAGCCCATATGCATTTCTGTTAAACCCAAGCCATTTTTAATATCATCAATATCTTCTTGTTCTAATCTAGAATTTAAAAAATATTCTTCCATTTTTTTAAGCTTACTTCTTATTTATATATAATTATAACCTATTCAATACTTTCTACTACTCTGATGTATTTAATCACGTAACTGTGAAAGAAACTCAAAATTATTCAGCTACAACAAGATTTTTTCAATCTTGGAGCGAAAAAATGCTACAACAAGATTTCGTCAATCTTGGAGCAAAAAAATGATACAACAAGATTTTATTAATCTTGGAGCGAAAAAATGCTACAACAAGATTTTTGCAATCTTGGAGCAAAATAATGCTACTACGATAACCACTATGGATTATTCGGAGCTATAATTCAATTAAGCTCTTCAACAAGAATATGAATAGATATTAATCCAAACAATATTCTTGGAGCTATTCGGCAGTAAATAACTGCTAAAAATTAGTTTAGGAGTATAAATACTCGGTCTGTTCTTGAGCTGAAAAAAAGAAATATTATTAATATAATTTTGTTTAGTTTCGAATTAAATTTATTAAAGATATATGCTTATCATCTTGTACAGAGAAATACAGACATGAAAATCTAAAGGCGAAATGACAGTCAACAGTTATTAAATGTACTACTGAACAACTTTTATTTTAAATTAAAAATACTATGTAAGAATTATTTCTAGCAATTGAAGTTTGCAGTGGAACATCAATATTTGGCAAAATAATTTAAATAATGCCAGAAGGTCACCTCACCTTTTTACTTATTTAAAATTATAAAGAGAAAGCAAATTTTCAAAGAAAGAAAAGGGTAAATTTACGTCTCGTTTTCGAGGTAAAAGAAAAAACAAGGCGTAATTTATAGTCTATCTACTCTAATCTATCTATCTATTCTAATCTATCTATGCACTTATATACGTTATCCAAAATTTGATAACATTCTCCCGAAAATGTAGAATCGATTGGTAATCATTAAAACAATTAATTTTTTTGTATAACAACGTATAAAAAAAACAAACTCCGTGGCAGCGGCACTGCGTTCTATTCTCAAAATAAGGACAAATGATAAGTTCACGGAGTTAGTGCTGTTTTAATTTATTTTAAATATATATATAGTTATACAAAAGTAAATTTAAATAAAATGCAGCGAAATACATTTTAGTTGAAGCTTAAAAAAGATAAATTGAAACAAATATCAATAATCAAAATGCATTTTTTAAGTTTATTTCTTAATTTGAAAAATTATTTTATACGATAATATTAACCCATTGATTCTACACCTCGAGTAACTTATTACATTCTATGTTCTGTAAAACTGCATTGAAATAAATCATTTGCTTTATTAATTATAAAAATTTACGAAATCTAACGTAAAGAGGCAATTTTCTTACGTTTTATTAATGGCATAGTAAAAAATGGCAATTAAACTGATAGCCACCGTTTGTGTATACGATTTGCACAAAGTTTGCACGACGGTAGCGCCGCCATTGGGAAACATAATTGTGTAAATCGTGAGTCATTCCTTCATAAGTTTTATATTCAAGAAATACATCGTTTAGTATTATTTCATTAACTTTTTAATTTTACATTTAAAATAATATAATGATAAATTAGTTAGAAAATGTCCACTGCGTATACCAATTGTGCACAAGATGTGACCAATTGCGACGTTATATTTGCATAAATATAATGCAAAACGTATACACAACATTTGCACGAAAAAATCTGGCTATCAGGGTAAATATAAACAAATTTAGCTTAATTTTGAGAAGTCGTTTTAAGGGTGGAAAAAAACGAATCCTAAATTAAAGCTACAATTTACATTTAAAAATATACGTTTTGCGCTAAAAACATTTTTCCAACAGTAAATAATCGTGTGGTTCATTTGAATATTAATATTTTTAACGAGTAATGAAATTATTAGTCAACACCCTAACTCTGTAATCCTAGAACTTTGACATTCTCTTAAGGCTTGTTTCCATTCCATTATATTTTTGGTTTTACTCATAATAATTTTAATAATATATAGCATAAAATTATCAACGGAGATAATGTAAAGTACTTATGTTAAAATATAAATAAGAAATAACACTAAATATGTAACTAAGTATATTTATTCAATCCTTTTACGTGTACGTCAGCAGCTCTTTAGTGCACGTAAATGGGACCGCACAATATTATGAAATTATATTTTTGGTTTTAAGGGGACTCTCTAACGAAATGGCTAAAATTGTCAATTTTGAATCAATTAATCTAGTTTTTTGTGAAAATGTAGTCTTTGATGTTACAAAACAAAATCAAAAAGAAAAATTTGATTTTTCTTTTTTTTTCGCGGGGGGAGGGGCAAAAAACATGTAAAATAGGCTATTTTCAAAATGTCACCGTGTGACGAATTTTCAATATATTATATTGTTACGTAGCTTAAAAAATTCTTCATTTAATAAGCAACAATTTTGTAAGACAGATTTTTGATATGATGTTTCATTCAAAAGTTACATTAGTTTCAAATTTATATCTAAAAAAAGAGCGTAAATTTCGGCTTTTTTTTAATTTAAACGCGTGTAACTTTTGAAAAAATCAAGATTTTCAAAATCCGTCTTACAAAATTAAAGATAACTAAATTTCAAATATTACGCACAAAAAGTTATCAAAATACGTTAATAATTCGTCACACGGTGACATTTTGAACTTGAAAAAGTATGAAAAACAAAATATCGAGATATTTCAATTTAAAGTTTTATGAAAGTTCTCGTTTGTTTTACATCGATAAATATGATAATTTATTTATAATATTATTATTTAATAACTATAACTTGTATCACTATTATATGCAAGACGTAATTAACAACGGAAAAATGTTTAACTTGTAAAATACAACACAAATCGTGCAAAACTGACGGCGCGAATGCTTGAGCGAACTTGACTGCTGCACGCGTTCAGGCTTGTTCGTGGTTCTCAGAACGGATATTTTACGAATTTTCTGTTATTATAATACATTTTCATATCTGAATATGTATAGGTATTGAATTTCATTATTTTTTTACTATACTAAAAAATACTATACCATATATAATATTTTTTTATTATAAATATATTATTATAAACAAATATTGAATTTTATACCAAATTTATAGATTATTTATCATGAAAAATATATAAATAATATCTGTTAACAAATAATTCTGTTTTAAATGAAATGTAGCCTACTCAAAAGACATTGATACATTTTGTCAATTGACACGGTTGCAAATAATGTCGCAAAACAGCAATAAATAATTTTTTATGGCATTTTGCTTTATGCACAATTATAAAGGAAGGTTCAAAGAGTACTTTTATGCAAAAAAAATTTTTTTGATTTTTTCGTCAAAAAAAGCCATTTTTCGTTAGAGAGTCCCCTTATATTGCTGCGATTAATTCGTTATCGAAGAAATGAAACTGCTAAACCGCTTCATACCTTTGATTTTGCCCCAAATAAGACAAGCTCGATGAAATCATAACATTATAATCTGCAATTACTCTTCTAAACAACAATTTCTTTCAATTTAAGGAGTTCTACTTCATCGACAGTAGTACGGAATTTAATGAGAACTTTTTTAATTCCACTTCCTTATTTCAAAAACTAAACCACAATTTTATCAATAAAAATTTTTTCACACTAATGTTATTACATTTTCCGTTGCAATTCAAATACCGTCTATTGTTTGTTACTAAAATTCTAAATTTTATATAAATAATATAAGATTTTTTTATTTTTTCCGCTGCAATAAATATGAATCTCCAATATTTTTGAGCATTATTCATTAAAGAACAATGTATAATATTTGTAGAAACAATTTTTGCATCACTTTTTAAAATTTCTGGGTAACAGTGTTACTTTTTCACGTTGCATCAATAAAGTCGGATTTAATGTTTTTCTTCTGTTTTGTTGTAATCAAAGTGGAAACGCTTCGTTTGTTCCCCTCGAAATAAAAAGCAAATATCCTGCGTTAGTTGCTTTTTATTCACGTTACGAAAATGAAATTCGCATTAATTTTCTACATCCTGGATCAGCATTGAGATGAAACATATGTGAAAAGTTCATCCTTTACTTAACAGGTGGATCAGTACGCGGAAAATGGTTTTCATGCAGTTTATAAGGTTCAGTTATTTCCACGAGTATATTGTTTGGTACACTTTTTCATAATTACAAATAGAACATTTTCGTTATGCGACGTTTTGTTTATATTTTTGATGGATTTTCGTCATTCTCGCACAGCTGACATGACGTATTAATCAATTGTTTTAAAAATCTGTGTAAAGCTTTTATATTAGTTAATTATGAAAAATATCTTTTTTATAAAAAATATTTTAAATTATTTATGGTAAATATTATTTTATTAATGAATCAAAAATCAATAATTAATTGAAGTTGAAAATGTTCAACATAAATTGTTCTGAGTGATAAAAAAATATTTTCTTTAAGTTAGCTCAATTATGTCAGCGATAATACCATTCTGTGATTGATTGATGTATTGCGAGATATTCCAGATCCTTTGATACGAAGAATGTTTTTTTATTCAATTATTAAGAAACAAGATGGATTATTCTATCAAAGTTCGCTTTGTTATTTCGTATTTATTTCAATCCTAAAAAACCAATGTTTCACCCGTTAGAATCAATCGTCAATTGACTTTGACAAGTACTGGCAAGAAGCGTGAAATTCTTAGAGCAATTGTCGTACCTTTGGGTATTTTTTGCTCCACCAAGAAAATCCTAAGCATTTTTCATTGGACCAGACTTGTACAATCAACAAGTTCAACTGACACTACGTAATTGCACATTTCACGTTGTTTATTAATTCTTTCGCAGATTATTCCAATGTCCGTAATCGAATTGACTTCTAACCAACTTTATCTTAGCAATTTCACGTGAAATTCTAATAATTATCGACGGTTCATTTTCGTGCAAACTGAATCATTCAGCAAGATTTTGCGTTTTTTGCTCCCTTTCTTTGCAAATTGGTTCCATTATTGAATAAAGTGCTACTTTTTTCATTCTTGAAAGCTATACGTTTTCAATTCCAGTCGTTCTGAAGAGACTAGGCTAAATAGTCTGTGACTGTTTGCAATGAAACATTAATGTGTTGTTTGGTCTCTTCGTTTCTCGCAGTGTACAACAATGGACATTTTTACATCAGAGATACTTCGGAACGAATGCATTTTCAGCGGCCGGCGGAATATTTATATATATTTCGTTTCACATATTCATCAACATTTCATTCGTCATAATAATTATTCCTAAAATAATGTATGAATTAAAAGCGAATGTGATACGTGACGGATGGGATTCAAAAGGTATTGCAAGTTTTGTAAAAAAGCAAATTAATAACCAAATGTAAACAGTATGGTGCATTGGGAAGGTAATATGGTTTTAATTGTGAAGAATTTTAGTTTTTTTTTTATTAAAATTATGTTACTGTAAATTATATTTTTTCATGTACGTAGAAAAAAATATGCAAGGAAAAATTCACTATTATGATTATTCGTAAAAATAATGAAAATAATAGAAAATGTTTCTTTTTTAGTGTTACGAAATCGTAAGCTAGTTTATGATTCCTATATTACCGACAGTAGTGGAAAAACTTTTTTTCATTTCATTATGCACGTTTTTACAAACGAAATTTTCGCATAATAAAAATAATCTTTGTTCGAAAATTAAAAAAAAAGTAAATTGTCGTTTATTAATATCATAATAAATTGTAAATTATGATTCCTACATTATCGACAGTAGTGGGAAATCTTATTTTCTTTTCATCGTGCATATTTTTGCAAATTAAATTTTTGCGTAAGAAATGTCTGTATTTATTATATTTTATGAAAAATTCTGTCGAGGGAATCAAAAACATCTGTTTTAAAGTAGGAAGGATGTGTTAAAAGCATTAAAGAAACTTAGTTATCGATTGAGTTTGAAGTGTAAATAGGTTTGAGAAAGATCGAACGGTGCATTAACGTTTTTCATCATCTTTGATTGTCGAGGGCGACGACGGCTGACGTCTGAAATTGACAACGACACTTGTTTTCCGAAACAGATGAGCATTTTAAACTTATTGACGTGATCATTTCCTGCTCATTAAACATTCGCCGAACAAAAGTAACGGCATTTCCAGTGAATGCTTCTTTCCGCGCAAAGGAAGCTTTTAAAAGAATCTTACTCGTTAACGAGGTTCTGTAATCATGCAGGATTTTCAGCTGCAATGCACACGATTGGTCGACCAGTTTTTAAATCAAAATAACGAATGTAATTTCGCTTTGTGCGGGCTTCGTGTTTGGAATGCAACGAGTTCGCCAACCTAATTTGCCCAAAAGTGGGATTACATTACACGTCTGACTATATAAAGCAAACTACTAAACAATATATGAGCTAAGTCGCGGCGACAAAAAGATGAAACTTTTTGTCGCGTTCCTGCAGTTAAGGTTGTACATGCGTGAAGCCAAAGTAATGAGAAGTTGAGGCAAATTAGGTAAATCAATCTTATCTAAATGTCAATATTGTTCTGAATTTAGTTGGCCTAGAATTTCGAAAAAAAATTTATATAAAATACAGATCGAAAATA
>JABFPQ010000117.1:0-15339 GCA_022817265.1 Masnerella sp. ZL-2020
AATTTTAATTGTGCATAGTAAGATATTACGATTATTAAGTTACACAAAAATAATTAATTTGAGTGGATAAGGTAATCAATTCATTTTTTGTGAGTGGTTAAAATTATATTTTTAAACAATAATGTGTGAAATTAGTCGTGTGTCGCCTAGAATTTTGAACGACAAAAGAAACTACATATTTGAAGAATCTAATTGAACGTGTCTGATTTGGAACTAAAATTGTCAATCATGAAATTAATATTATTCTTATTAGGTTTTGTTTTAAGTCACAATTGTAATGAAATTATATATTCAACGTTTTTTGCTATGATCAATGGAAAATCATTTCATTTACGAATGAAATATATTTATAAATATATAAATGAAATAGTTTTAATTGATGTAAGATAATTTAATTGCAATAAAGATAAAGTTACGATTTTTTTGCAATGTGTTATTTTTTTGGAGATTCCATTACATTTGTATCGCGTTTTTCTGTGTAACTCATCAGGGCAAAGGCCGCAACGTTTAAACGATACCATTTTATTTTCGGCCAATAGATCATGTGGATCCTCGTCTTCTTTAATTAATTTCTTCTGTCTGAAAGAATGCCTACAATGTTATTTTCTTTTAAAAAGAGTATTCACCTTTATTTATTATTGTAAAATTAGAAAAACAACGTTTAAAACGCAAAAAAGTAAAAAACATTACTTACGAAAAAGTATCTATTGATTTAAAAACTCGTAAAACTTAAGTTAAAAATAAATATATATTTGAATTATTCAGGAAACTTGGAAATGTAGGGTAATTACATTTTCAAAAACGTGATCACCATCCTGGTTTTTAATGAAAAATGAGTAATACATTTTATGAAACTTAATATGTAAGAAAATGATTTGAATAACATATTCACCACCTAACAATCCATTAATTCATTTACTTTTACTCCGCTCTTTTGCGAACATATATTTTACATTTCATTTTTCACGTACAATATAAAAATTAAAAACAATGTTAACTACTACTTTTGATAGATTTCACTTAAGACTTATACACACGATTTTACAAATTAATTTGATAGAAAAAATATATTTCCAACACATTTTAGGATCTTTGAAGTTTTATGAGTCGTTTAGTTTTCTACCTTTCCATGTGTTTGTTGGTCCGTAAATCCATTTAATAATAAACCATTTTTAGCATTTTTTGCTAAAAATAAGTACTGAAATAGACTGAAATGAAACTACAGTGTTTTATACAATGTACAAATATAATGTTATTGTAAATTGGAAAATTACTTAAAACAATAATATTATACTACTTATTGTTACAAAATTTTATTTTATATAAACTATGTCAGTCTGTGCTTATTAATGACTAAACTCAAAACTACTTTTTTCATCTCTAGAGATGAAACATTTTCATTCATTAGGCTTAACTGTCTAGTTATTTATGTTTCAAGATACGTTTGATATTGACATTTAAACGGAGTCAACGTAGAAAGGGTTTAAATGTATATTCAAATAAATGTACAATACTTCATAAAAATTCACAATCATTCTCACGGCACCAATATTTTGATCACTTAAAACTAGAAAATTTATACTAAACTGTTTATAATTTATTAACTTTAAAATTCAAATCTTAAAATCAATAATGATCGGTACTTTATAAATTAATAAAATACATTTTTTAATTAATTAGTTGTTATATCCCTAGATTACTATAAATTTTTATTTAATAACTTAGTTCACAGAGGAAAATTAATCAAGTTGTTAACGCATTAAATTAAATAATAAAATTTAAGTTCAGTTTCCGCTTCCAATGGCGTAGAATAGACAAAATTTTACATAAAAAATGGTCTATAATTTTGCAACTTGAATAATATTCTACAACTGTGGTAATGTGTAAAAATAAAACTTAACATTTTAACGATTTCAATATTTTTTGTATAAAACGTCAACAATAACAATGAGAGTGATAACAATTATATTCAAATTAGAGACAGGCAATTTAATATGTGAACGAACATTGTAATTTGATTTGATTGAAACACTCGGCGTACAAATTTGTATCTATTGCCTATCTCTTACAATGTCATTTTTCAGTTTTTTTCTGTTACTTTATTCTTTATGTACAAATTATAACTAAATTGTTGGAAATCATTAAGATAAGTGTTATTTGTAAAACCCACATACTTTAATCATTATTTTATATGATAGATTTGGACAGAGTATTTTGATAATAATAAAAAAAGGAAAGTCTACAAATGGAAGATAAGTGTGCGTAATCTTTAAGAAATCACGTTTGTTTTTACGCATATATAAGGAAAATTATGTTTTTATAATAAGAAAATTACATTTTTACATTATTTCAATACAAGTCATTATTTTTCGATCAAGTTGTAAACTGTTCAATTAAAATGAAAATTATATTAATAAAATAACAAAAAATATTATTTTGTAAAGAAAAAATTTCAATTCTATTATTTGTTATTATTTGATAATAACTAAATGTAGTGTTGCCAATGATGTATCAAAATAATTTATTTACAATAAAAAATAAATTGTTGACTGCAAATGAAAGACTGAATAAATTTGTACAAAAGTCGTATAATATGATCTTGCAGTATCACAATAAAAAATCTTTATATGAGTAAAAAAAATCTGTATATTCCGTATTTTGGAATATGCTAAAACACGTTGCATTGAACGAGCGAAATTGGTTGTGCTTTGGCCACCGTTGTGAGCGGACGTGTTTTCATTTCGCTCCTCTGTTTTGAAAGCGTGCTCGCGACAAAAACCGTTACAATATATATACATTTGCCGATTTTGAAAATCTTTAACTTAAATTTGCTATTTCTTTGGAATATCACCCATTGGTGATCTTCACTCGAAACAATGGCCACGAAAAATATTACAAATCCATCGGTGAAGGATCTCCTCCAAGATATCAAGAAAGATATTTCGGACAGCAAATCAGCTTTACAAAAGGACATCAAGGATTTGAAACAATCAAACGAAACTATTTTACAAAGACTTGATGCCATGGAATCTTCCAATAACAGCCTGGCCAGGAAATTTGATACACTAAAAGCAGAAAATGACACCATTTCCAAACAAATTCTACAAATGAAAAAAGAAGCTAAATCTAGGAATCTAATAATTTATAAATTAGAAGATTCCACAGAATTTAACACTAATCTATATGATAATGTAGTAAAATGTTTGAGCAACTATGTCGAACACTTTGACAAAAACTGTATCGACAATATCTATCGACTTGGCAAGACCCAGCGGAACAGACCAACCTTGGTGAAATTCACCACGTCTCACATAAAATCTACAATTTTTAAATGTATTGTTGAGAGTAAAACCAAGGATATCGCAATCTCAAATGATCTAACCGAAGAGGAGATGTCCGAGCGGAAATCTATAAGAGATCTCACTGAAAAATTAACAGCAAACGGTATAACTGCAAAAGTGAAACGTGGTAAAATATTCATTGGGACAAAATCATACACTCAGGCCGAAACGCGAAAGAAGTTTCAGAGCATCTTAACAGCTGATGGTGACGTCACTGACTCCGACACTGGACACGTCGACACTGAGGAGTATGCTACCCCCTCCAATAAAATTCCGCCCACCACCAAAGCCAAGCGTGCTGGTCGCCCCTCCAATGCCAACAGGAAACCTAGCGATAACCTCCCACTACGAGATTTTTTATCCCGCACGGTGAAAAACTGCTGAGCTCACTGGAATTGCCAGCTTGGCAATCTTTTGACAATGGGACCGGACCTCTGCAAGATGACGCTCAACTCGTGGAATTTGGGGACCACTACAACGGGGACCAGAACATCAGGCCCAGGAATCTCCGCGACAGCTCGCCGCCTGTAATATCTCCACCAGTTACACCACCGGTATCTTCTCGGGCGCGCGAACCACGACCTTCTCCATCCTCGTCAACAACAACCAGGGTGCTGTTTTGGAACGTCCACGGCGCGAGGAACTTGGAGGATCTGAGCGAAGAAATGCGAGAAACGGACATTGTATGTATGGTTGAAACCTGGTCAAAGAAAGAATCCTTCCCTTCATATCCTTTTCTTCATAAATTTGATAACTTGATAGTGGACGCCTTTCGAGATAAAACAAAAGGAAGATTAAAAGGCGGTTTATCTATTTTATATAATAAAAAATTTTACAAAGTGGACTTAATTAAAATATTAAATGATGTTCTGTTTGTTTTGATAGACACTATAAATACAAAAATTATTGTTGGTTTGGTATATATATGTCCTACTACTGACATAGATGAAAAAATACAATCCTTACAAACTTTATTATGTGAAATAACAAAAGCATACCCGAACACTCCGATAATCTTAGGAGGCGACTTCAACGCAAGAGTAGCCAACTTAAATCAATTAGACAACAACCTACCTATTAACTCGACAAAAATTACCCACTCAAGATCCTCTTACGATCATATATTAAACAATAAAGGGACAAAAATAGTGAATTTATTTGAATCACACGGGCTTATAATGCTAAATGGCAGGACGCAAAGTGATAATCCCGCAAACTTCACTTTTATCAATAAACTGGGGAAAAGCTGCATTGATTTAATTTGGTGCTCTTTTGAAGATCTTCAAATTGTAGATGACACTGCTGTGCTTTATATTAACACACAATCAGATCATTTCCCGGTGGGATTGTATCTGAATTGTAAACAACAATTACTATCTGAGGAATTAAAAGGTTTAGATTGTCCGAGGAGTGGTTTTCAATGGCTGGATACTCAGAACGAGACATATGCTATCTCTCTCGCGCTTAATCCACTTGTTGGAAACATATTTGACACCCCGGATTCAATGAATGCCAATATATACCATGCCATAAAAACTACCGCTCAAAATCTAGGTTTATATAGGAAAAAGCCAGTTTTCCATAATACAAAACCCAAACCTTGGTTTGATCAAACCTGTAGAGAGTTGAAGCTGACAACCAAAAAAGCTTTGAGAATGTGTAAAAAAAATATCTTCGAACAAAATGCCCTGACCAATTATCTAGAATCAAAACACATTTATAAAGTTACAATAAAACAAAAAAAGAAAAACTATGAAAACAATAAATTAAACAATATAATAAGAGAAATTTCTAATGCACATAACCCGCTCATGTTTTGGACAGCTCTAAACAAACTACGCAAAAAACCCCTTTATCAGAATCCTATTGATCTTGATACTTGGTCACGGTTTATTATCGCAAATCACATACCCATTCCCCTGTACAACGAAACTCTCTACGATGCGAGACATCCGACCCTTGATAGACAAATCGACATAACAGAACTATGCACATCACTGCAAAACTGCAGTAATGGCAAATCAGCGGGATTAGACGGAATAACATACGAATTTTATAAATATTTACCAGAAAACTGGCTTTACTATTGTGTAGCCTTTTTTAATAAAATCATGGAAACTACCATAATTCCACAATCATGGTCAGAAATAGTATTATTGATGTTTCATAAAAAGAATAGTAGGGTAGATCCACTAAACTACAGACCAATCGCGCTGATTAATACAATCGCCAAAATTTTTACAAATATTTTAAATAAACGACTACTCGCATGGTCGACCGCAACAAACGCGATCCCTGAATTCCAGGCAGGCTTCCGTCCAGGTCGCTCTTGCTTAGATAATATTTTCTCCTTAACATCAATAATACAAATCCATATCGCAAAGCCAAAGGGAAAATTATTTGCTGCTTTTGTCGATTTTAAACAAGCTTTTGATACTGTAAATCACTCAATACTTTGGCAAAAATTGTACGGCATGGGGATTAGTTCTATGTTTATACAAATACTAATTAATTTCTACCAAAACGCTACATTGTCGGTAAAAGTTGGGAATATGAGAACTAAAAATACAAAGGTCACTCGGGGTGTGCTACAGGGTGAGGTCTTGAGCCCACTACTCTTTTCACTCTTTCTGAGTGACCTGGAACAATTTATGAGAAGTAGAGATTTAGACGGGGTATCAGTTGACCATAAAAACGATATATTACTTCTGGCTTATGCTGATGACATTGTCATATTGGCGAGAAGCGCTTCGGACCTTAACCGAAAACTGAGTGCACTGTATGATTACTGTCAAACCAATGAGCTGGAAGTAAATTCCACGAAGACAAAAGTAGTTATCTTTAGGAAACATGGAAGACCAACCTCCAGTACTCCCAGCTTTTATTATGGTAATGATAGCATAGATATTGTTGACCAATACTCATATCTAGGTCAGAACTTTAGCAACACGCTGAATTTTGATGTAACAGCTGATGCTAGGATTTTGGCTACCAATATGGCGATGAACTCATCCATTAGACTAATACACGCAAATAACATAAACTCATGGAACGCAATAACAGAAATATTTAACGCAATGATAATTAGTGTTTTGACATATGGAATTCAGCTCTGGGGGCTGAGACTCGCGGATAAATGTGAACGAATTCACACAACTTTTGTGAAAAGAATTCTCTGTCTTCCAGTGTGCACTCCCGGCTACGCCCTCAGACTGGAAACCTGTACAAACCATATATCTTCACGAATCTTCAAACTCACATTAAATTACCTCATAAAACTACTCTCCATGCCAAATACTAGATACCCAAAAATTTGTTACGATGTACTTAATAAAACAAAAGAAACAGCAAACCCTAAATATAATTGGTGCGCTCAACTTAAACAATTATTTATCGACAGCCATCTCCTCTCAGATTATGAAAATTTGAGCGCAACTTATCTACAGAACGACATTTTGAAAATATGTGAGAAATATGATAGATACCTGTTCCAGAGAGATCTGAACAGTCTGAGTCAATCAACTTTTTTGAACATCTTGCCCCTATTACCACTATCTGACGAACCGCAAAAATATTTACAATTGAATGTTAGCTTAAAAGTCAAGGCCCTGATTGCTCGTATGAGACTAATTGGCACCAAACGAGGAGCTCTGATAGCTGGCAACGAAAAACTGGTGTTTTCGGAAGATTTCTGCCCTCAATGCAATGACATTAATTCCATCAATGATATTCATCATTTTTTAAATACCTGTATTTGTTTTAAAGATATGAGAGCAGAGTTGTTAACTAAATTCCCGTTGCCATACTCATCCGAGCAAGTTTGGCTACATCTTTTAAACCCCAATGACGAATGCGAGGCAAATTTGCTGTACAAAACAATCTGCGACATGCTTTCACACTTACAAAAATAAATTATACAAGCGATCAAAACACAACCCCTATTGTATATATTGTATATTCATGTATTAGAATTGAACAATAAAGAATAATGTATATGACATTTTTCAAAATTTTTCTTTTTGAAAAATCATGCAAAATTATGAATGTAAGAATTATTATAAATAAGTATTCATGAAATGTATCATTTTTTAAAAAATAAAATGTCTTAAAATTACTTTTGAAGATACTTGCAACTTTTTCAAAATGAATTATTTCTGTTTATTCAAACTATTTTTTACAGTTAATATTCATAATATAATGAAAATATATATTTTGTTTTGGTAGGATTTTTTGGCAAATGGGACAATTGATAGATTGTTGATCATTTCTAACTTTCATCCAAAAAAAAGAAAAAAGTTTCCAACGAGAAAAATGGACCACTCTAGAAAGTGGTGCTACAAAATCGTCTTAATATAAGACACCACAGTCTTAATTTAGGACGTCAGTGTCTCACTTTTAGTCACCAAACATCTTATTTAAAGACACTTCCATAGCAAATTGTTTATAGTGGATTATTGAAAAAAAAACAAATTGAGCAAAATACGTAAAAATATTGATATTCAACTTATGATCCAGGATTCTCTAATTTCCCAAAAAATAATGCTTTCAAAAATTTTTGATAACTTGAGCTAAAACATACGTTTTCCAAAAACATATATAGACTGTTTTCATGAAAAACTTATTTCCAAACAAAAAAATTTTTGTTCATAGTAGATTTTTTTAATGTGGATTATTGAAAAAAACAAATTGTGCAAAATACGTAAAAATATTGACATTCAAATTATGATTCAGGATTTCCTAATTTTCCGAAAAATAATGCTTTCAGCAATTTTTGATAATTTGAGCTAAAACATAAGTTTACCAAAAACATATGTACTGTTTTCATGAAAAACTTCAACAACACGTATTTTCCAAAAATCCTTGCACTTTTTCTCGAAACGCGATTCCGCTCATTCAATTAGTTATCTTTCAACTTTGGCCCCACTGCCGGCGCGTTTCGTCCCGAAAACGCAATTACGAAATTTCACGACGACGTGTCTAACGAGATTACGAAAATCACATTTCGGCTTTCTTTTGTCGGCGATACCACTGGCTTTGCAAAAAAGGCTCGTCAAACAACAAGATCCCTTACATCTTTGCGCTCGAGTCCGCTTAAGTTGGGCGTCGTAAAAAGTGGGCGCGTTACACGGTTTCCGGCGTAATTATCGCGGTCCGAAAAATATCGCGTTTCAACTGCGTCGTAAAAATGACAAAACGGGGTCGGGAGATAAAGGCGCATCTGCAGTCATCGCGGACCAAGTGCACATCCGTCGCGTTAATAAAGAGGCAAAATGTGTAGAGGGCGTCCTCGAGGGCAATTTATTAAAAGTGCATCCATTGTCGCGGCTTCGCGAGATGCATAAGCCGCTTACAAGCGACGTAAAAATACACACGTGACGCCATTCGAATTTGCATATGATAGATCTGTTCGATTTGTTTGGGGCTTTGCTCCGCTGTTTCAAGAAAAACCGATGGAAACGGTGATTACTGCGCTTTTTTCCGGAATTATCCTCCGAGAAATAAACTCCGTCTTTTGCAATCATAAATTATTCCCGACTCGAAAATAATAAATAAGCGGATATAATCGCGAGAGCAAAAAACGAATCAAAGTTATTCGCGTTTTTTTCGCTTCGAATGTTTAACCTCCGGATTAAATAAGCAAAATCGGGAGTAAAACTTCGAATACGAAGACGTAGGGATCAGAAATTTATCAGCAGTTTTTCTCGGAAATTTGTACTCGGTAAAAACAGCTACGTTACTATTTTGCCAGTCGTTTTCAACTTTAAATGCATATTCGGGATTTAATGTGAAAAAATCTTACATGACTCCAAATGCGGAAACGGATGAACATTTATACGTTTTTTTACTTAGAAAAAAATTGCTAAATGAAAAAAGCTGAATTTTTCGCTCATCAATGGTTCTCAACTTTATCTTTTACAGCTGTAAATCCTTCGAAATAAATAAAAAACCATTATCAATCGAGTCACTGTTAATCAAAAATAAAATTTGTAGTGAAAAAAATGAAATTCTAAAAATACAGTGGTTCTCAACTTTTAATTTTAAAATTGAATCAAATTAAAAAATGACTAAATTGCTAACTAATATTAACAATTAGTATATTATAAGTATAACTATACCTTTAAATACATTCTATAAATTTTACTTTAAAAGTATAATAAAAAACGTAAATAACAATTAGCAGTTTTTCTCAACCATAACAAAGAAAACATTTTCAATTATGCATTCAAATCAATCAAAATGATGAACGAGCGTAAAAATGTGGAAGACTGTCAAATTATTTACAGAACTAATAAAACGTCGGTCGAACGGCATTTAAATATGATGATGGCTTTCGCGTGAGCGTTTGTACCCAATAACGGGTCTGCTGGAAAAAATAGGCGTCGTTATAAAAGTGGAACTTTTTTTCCGCCATAAAGCACCGCGCCGCGGCGCATCGAGTGGTAGTTTTCGGAATGTGCGACGTGTACTAGACACTTCCTGATGCATAGAATTTTACAACAAAAGTGGGCAAAAAATATCAATGTTTCAGTTACAATACGGCCGCCTCTAATATATCACATCGCACGAGCTCTGTTCTGAATAAATAACATAAATCGCGGATACAAATTGAGTTGCCGTGATATCAAGTTTTCGCTTAGAACTACGTTTTTTTCGTGTTAATTCTGAAATAATGCTGTTTTTTGCGTACTTTTTGCAATAAAATATC
Source organism: Masnerella sp. ZL-2020 (assembly GCA_022817265.1). NCBI lineage: Eukaryota > Metazoa > Arthropoda > Insecta > Hymenoptera > Scelionidae > Masnerella > Masnerella sp. ZL-2020. The sequence goes on from JABFPQ010000117.1 coordinate 10,048, forward strand.
TGAAGTGTAGTAAAATGGCAAAACTAATGTTTCTGTCTTTAGGACATGTGAAAATGCAAGAATTATGAAAAAATCTCAAAAACATCATACATTTCCCAAATGGCCAGATTTTGATGAAAATAATCAGTTTTTGTGAAATTTTAATATTAGTTTAAACAATAAAATTATATGAATTTTTTTCAAACAAACTCTCCATGGATTATTTGCATTGAAATCTTTTTATTACAATTTTTTCGCACATTATAAAATTCAAAAAAATAATGTTTTTCGAATCACTATTTTAAATTAAACTTTTTTTCTATAAAAAAGTTTTATAAAATATTATTCTCAATCTTAAAAAAATTTATTTTACGAAAAATCGTATATTTTTGTAAATATTTCTTGCTGAGTACAGAGAGGTTTGAAGGTTCTCCCCTTGGTAAAGGTATTATTAAAAATTTGAAACCAAGATGGAAAACAAAAGAAAACCATATAGATGGCGCTGCGATAGGAGAGATTGAAAAGGAATCGAGGATCCCCAGCAGTTGCTCGAATTCTAAATCAAATACTGCTCGGGTTGGGTGTGAGTGTGCATGCAATATTTATTTACAGCTCGTGATACGCTAGCGCCAGACCCTTATACATGTCCGCATATACGCGCGCACTTTACATACTATCCTTACTATTGTAAAATCTAAAATATTGTATTTGTAAAAGACTCAGTGATGCAGCTTTTCCTTTCGCTGGGTCAGCACCAGCATCTCACCGGCAAAAGTAATATCGATCAACTTTTAGCATCATTACTTCGGTCCGTGAAAAATGTGCGCGAAAAGTCATAGAAAACATTTTGACGAAATATTCTGCGATGATTAAAGCAAACAATTTCGAGTTTTGTGACGTCATAACGTCGTAATCACCGAATCATTCATGAATAATTCCGTCGTTTACCTTTTGCCAACCAGATATAGCGCATCTTTTGTAGATCTAAATCTAATTATTAATCAAACAATATTCGATCAGCTGCACCTAAATGAATCATAAACCGAGATTCACAGTCATTTGCACAAAATCACAATTTATCCAAGATGCATGAAATTCGCACGCCATTGTACGTATATTTGATAAGAGAAGCCATCAAAATTCTGATTGACTATCATCTTCCGAGCGAAGGAAACGTTTATGACTCACGTTAACGACTAATCCACGTCACAATGGCCGTAATTGAGTTACAATTGTTCCCGGAAAGTACAACAAAACAGGCGAAAAAAGATGTAGCAAACAAAACGGAATCGCGTCCAATCACACTTTCAGTAGTACGCATCAATATTTCACCCGGCGACCGCGTGCAAATGAGATTAAATTAATCAAAAGTCGATGACACCTGGCCGTTTTTTGTCGGACCTCAGTGGAAAAATCAATGTTAGGTCAGGCGAAATTAGAACTTAATCGGGTCGGGCGAAATGAGAATTGAAAATTTATTGCCGAGAATTTTCGCGAGGGATTGCGAAATTAGAGCATTCGCGGATTGAGATCGATTTTGAAATATGACTATGTTCGTGGAGTTTATTTGTTTACACTCTTGGTTTATTGGTCCGTTTATGTAAACAAAATTGTTTTCTGATGCGGTAAACTTGTTTTATTTCCGCAGGATCGAGATTAACATCTAAATCACGAAGGAAGAAGTTTTATGTACATATATTTTGATTCGAAGCAAAATCTCTAACTTTACGATGAAAAAGTAAATATTTACTTTTTTATTTACAGAAAAAATGTCAACATAACATTATCTTATGTTTTTCTCAAACAAAAAGGTTAAAATGGTTTATAAACACAAGAATGTTTGTAAATAAAAAAATGAACTTGTTTGTAAACACAGCATTATATGATTTTATTTACAAATAAAATAATAAAATCTGTTTACAAACAAAAGTTTTCTCTTTTCTGTTGATAAACAAAGGGAATTAACAATAAATTACAAACGAAAAGTAGCAAGTTTATGATATCAAACGAAAATCCTCATTTTTCGGTTTGTAAACAAAAATCTTAATCTCCTTGCTGCCGAGCACAAAACATTAATTGTTTGTTCACAAACAAATGTCCTTCGAATTGGATTAGAAATGTTAATTCTGATTTGCCGACTTGTGTACCATTAGCGATTCGCGCAATATCTCGAGCTTAAAATTGGATTTGTGCGGGAAATTCGAAATTGTTTATGCAATTTCGGGCGAAAAGTCGTCTCTGCCACGCAAATGGTCTGTTTATAATTAATACGGGCTTTTTCGGGGCGACGGGGGAGGCCGTGAAAAAATCTTTTGACCCGCGCATGCATATGTATACAAACCCGGGCCGTATATAAATATTAATTTCATCTGCACTCAACGGATGAGTTGGTATTTAGATCGAAGCGCAACGTTGCCTTTGAAACGACGCTGACGAAATTATATTCCGCGAATATGGAAATCGCTCTATTTTGAATTCCGATGATATTCTCTTGATGTATTCCGCGCGAGGGTCTTCTTTATATGAGCAGTGGATACGCTTCAACATATAATTCTTTATGCGCCGGCACAATGATATTCGCTTCAAATTGAACGCCAAGGAGACCGAAAAAGTGCGCGTGCCGACGTCGAACCCGATCGTCGCGTTAACTAACAGACGTTTTCTCATTTTTACTAGACTTCCACTCAAAATAAACTTCCTCGCTCCGATTCATTTTTAGTTTGTCTGCTTATTTCTAACTATTTGTTTTTTATTGAAATAAACACCTTTTGTTTACATTCTTGTTTCCAAATATTATGAAAATAACATTAGCAAAGTCAGTATATTATCAAAATATTATTTGTTTTGATAAATGACCTTGAAATTGTGTTTCATTGAAATACAAACAAATTGCTTATTTACGATCAAAATCGACCATAAATATCATCAATTCATTCGGACTTACAAAACACCGAATTTTTATCCACGCGTCCTTGTCTCATTACATTAGTTAAACGGAGACGAAAATGAAAAAATCGTGTTCTTTGGTTTTTATTGTCCACTTTATGGATTTCGATTTGTTAAGTACATTTTGTGGAAAAAAAGAAAGGAAAGAAGAGTCGCGGCGATATTCGCCCACGCTATCTCTTTCTGTCAAAGCCTACGACCAACATCATCTTCTTGATTAATATAATCCATAACAAATCGTGTTTCTATTAACGATAAGTAAAAAAGCAAGACTTATGTCGCTTGTACATTTCAGTTATAGATAAATCAAATTTATGCAACGTGCACTTGTGTTAACCGTGATTTAGTGACCGCTGTTTTGATGTCTTCTTCCTGCTTTCCTACAGTTATTTTATTTATATTTCATTCACATTTTCAGGTCATTTATTCGGTAGATTAATTACGTCCAATCGTCGTTTCTTCTCCTAATTGCATTTCTCACTTATTTTTAGGTTTGTTAAATATTTGAGCTTAAGTAAAAATTATTAATACAAATTTTTTTTTTTTTTATGAAATAATGAAAATTTGAATTCAAATTTGTAAAATTAAATTGAAAATTTTCTGCTCCATCAAAAAGATTACAAATAAAAATTTTTGTTATTTTGGGAAAACAATTAAAAAGTGTTTATTTTATTTCGGAAATTAAATTTGCATTTTTGATACAATTGTATAATAATAATAAGTAAGTTTTCTTTATAAAATAACATTTCATAATTGATTAACTAATTAAATAAATATGATTTACCAATAAATAGGATTTTCAATAAAATAATGATAAAATTCCATTTGAGTAAAATTAGACAAATTAAACTTTGATGAAACTATACAAAATTGGAATTATACTAAACATTTTTACAATTTTGAAATTTGACGGTCTCGTAAAATTCCAATTTTCCTCGAGATAATGCATTTTTGAATTTTGACGATATGATACAATTTTAAGTGTACGTTGAGATAACAAAATTATGAGATTTTGATGACGAAAAACTGATTTTTTTTTTTAATTTTGTTGAGATGATAAAATTATGATTTGACGAAAAACTATAATTTTTTAATTTTGTCGAGATAAAATTATTATTAGATTTGACGAAAAACTGAAATTTTTGAATTTCGTCAAGATGATAAAATTATGAGATTCGACGAAAAACAGAAATATTTAAATTTCGTCAAGATTACAAAAAATTTCAAATTTCGACGAAATTAAAAAAAAATGTGAATTTTGATGTTATGATACAATTTCTAATTCGGACAAAATCATAAAATTTCAACCATTACCAAGAATTTCAAAAAGTTTGAGTTAAGAATCGAAAAATGTGGGAAAGTAAATAAGTTTGCAAAAATGTCGGTTCGGGTAATAAATCTAAGATGAAAAGGTGAAAGACGCGGGCAATTTGCGCGGATCGTTTTGACACGCTAATACAAGATGTATGTTTATGCGCGAGGTCCGTTCCTCTGTCGCAAGCCGCGCGTGTCTCGTTTCTGGCGGCGTTTTTTTCTTTCAACGTACCTCCTTTCTTACCTGTCCGTGGTCGTATATCGGCCGGGCGTGGGCGGCCCACGTGGGCTTGACACTTAAAAGCCCACGGACCCAATCACACCCACAACCACCGCGCGCCCAACCAACACTATCAAAACACATTTCGGCTGTTTACTTTCCACATTTTACTCTCTTTTCCTCCTTCTTTCTATTCAACGATATCAAACGTTACTTTTTTCGAAAAAACAAACAGATCTTTCAATTTCAAAAAATCAATGAGTTTGTTTTATCTCAATAATATTATTTTATTGTCAAATTTTATTAATTCGTCAAAATATAAAGTTTTATAATTTTGTCAAAATGCAAAATTTTATTATTTCGTCAAAATGTAAAGTTTTATCATTTCGACAAAATATGAAATATTATTATTTCGTCAAAATGTAAAGTTTTATAATTTCATCAAAATTCAAAATTTTATATAATTTCGTTGAAATAATTTTTTTGAATTAATTTCGTTGGATTTCAAAAGGTTGTAATCTAATCGTAATTGGGAATTGCATAATCTCATCAGAGTTTGTAATTTTTTAATCTCAAACGAAATTCGATGTTTTATAATGTCATCGAAATGCAAATTTTTAAGTTTTTAAATTGGTAGTGGATTTTATTTAACAAATATTCCGATCAAATTATTACTTTTATTATTTTGAAAAGTTTTTAACAGGTGTTTTGGTTTAAAATCAGGAATTATTAGTTATATCGAATTTATTAAATTATTTAATTTAAACGAAATCGTGAAATTTCGCAGAATAGGAAAAATGGTCGAAAATTAATTATTAGAATTTGAAATTTTT
>JABFPQ010000118.1:0-15338 GCA_022817265.1 Masnerella sp. ZL-2020
CCCAAAAAAATATTACTGTAATATTTTTTTTAGTATTTAATATTATATAAATATTACAGTAATATTTTTTTGGCGGACATAGAGAATATTACAAAAAATATTTTTAAAATATTTATATAATATTGTGCCGTTATAGGGTTATTATTATTTCTCTACGTTCTAGACGTTTTCCAGTCATTTGGCATCAAAGTCGAAAAACAGAGTTCAGATTTTTTGAAAATTTCGAACAAAATTTTTGGTTTGCAAAGTTTATTTAGGAGTAGTATCCCTTGAAATAGATCTTAAAATGATAAATTATTTTGATTTGTGATTCGTTGGATTATTATCTATCAGAGAGCAATCTATTTCAAATGCAGCTTTGTAAAAAATAAAAAAAAATGCAACGTAATCAATACAAAAAATTCAATACGAAATTGCGTATTCAATTTTTCGTCTAAACCCAATTCCCAAGTTCTCATAATCTCACGATTAGAAGTACCTATAGCCATAAAACCTACACCAGTGTCTTAGAATGAAATACAGCAAACCCTTTTCCAGAAATCGAATTAAAAATTCCGCACGAATTGATTTTCACCCCCTTCGATAAACCGGAAGACCGATCATCGTTGAAATTGCGGTTGCGTCAAATATTCTCCTCGGCGTTAAAGTTAATCAAATTAAAAACGATTATTATTAATTGATCACGGCATTAGCGGAAGTTGTTTCGGGCGGTGGAAGTGTCGGCAATGGGACGCGTTCCAGCGGTTGGTAACACTGATCGCGGCGGCGATCCCGCACCAATGCCAAAGACAAGCGACCAGTTGAGCGCGAGTCGTCGAGCCGAGCGGTACCCCGCCACGCGCCGGCCCTTATTTTTTATACCGAAGCTACTCCGGACTGTTATTTGCGACTTAACTAGCAAACCGCGAACTTAACTTTCCCGGGAATCCCCGCAATTTGTTTTTCGCGGCGGGAACGTTTCCCGCAAGTTTTGGTGTTGTATCGTGCCGCTAATAAGGACACGCCTCTTCCGAGATATAACGCGCACCAGCCATCCCACCTGAGTTTCGAAAATTTGCGCCACGCCGTTTGGTAAGTTTGCGCTTTCTTCGATTATTTTACTTATTAACTAAGTTGGAAAATGTGAAAAAAAACACGGAAGTTTAAAAAAGTTTGGTTCGTAGTCGATACTTCTTTTCCTAGAGTGAAAATTCGAATTTACCCTTCAGAAAATAAGGTTAATGGTTAAATAAAAAATCGCGCAATTAATCTGTTCGTGTTAGTTTTACAAAAAAAATTTCGAGAAAAAAATGTCGAAAAAAATTTTTTTACTCCAGTTTGCGTCCTCAATTTTTTTGCGACGCCTTAAAAAACTTGATTGTTGTTTGAGAAAATACGTCTCGACGTAACTTAGAATTATTTAGATTGTGAATTAGCAGAAATATAGTAGTATTAGTTTAGTCGTGGTTTAGTGGGTTCATGCATAATTAATCAGTTATTATGATTGAAATTTCGAAGGTTGAAGGAGACAGCATTTGGAATGGCGTTATTTTGTAACGTACACAGCGGTTAAGAATGGGACCATTAACTGGCGCGCCGGTAGCGATTCGGCGGTTCGCGTGGCCGAAAAAGATAATGTGTTTTCGTGGCCATTCAGCCGATAAAAAGGGTCGGAGCGACGGTAATGATCCGTCCGCGGATTTATGCGCGAAAAATCAACACGATGACGAAAGGGATAATGGCGGCAATATTTTACGGCGCGCAATATGTTAATGTTTTCTCTGATAATAACGGCCGGGGGCAAAAAGGGCCCTCGCATGGCCATTAAAGATTCGTCAGAGTTCTACAAGAAGTTCGACCTTTTCTAATTTAATGCTATTGGATTTTTGCGGGGATGCATTGTTTTGGGTAATTAAAGGGGTGATTAATTTTTTTTCCACGTAGCTGGCTGGAATGCGGTGCTGAAGAACAATGTTACAGGACGTATAGACAAAGTGTGCAATGCGTATGACAATGGCCGTGTAAAACAATGTGACAACTGAGTTGAGATTATACTTTTTATAGGAACAGGATATGGGAACTCGGTGCGAACGGAAATTTAGAGGCATATTTCTTAGAACAATCTAAAAACTAGTGTTTTATTTTTAAACACTAAAAGTGTTATGCAATGTTAAAAAGATAGGTTAAATTAAAACGTTTTTCGTGTTTTGATTTTTGCCTATCTATTTAACACTGTAAAACACTTTTTATGTTTTAAAATAAAACACCAGTTTATAGAGTGTTGAATTATATATTTGTGCGAATTTATTAAAAACTGGTTTAAGTTGGCAACACTGATGCTCAATTTTCACCATAAATGAATTCATTTAAAAAACAGGTTTTTGTTTACATTTGAACTCATTATTTATTTTTAGCTACTTTCGTAAACACTTGAACGATATATTCGTTTGAATTTATGAAACATTGATTTAAGTTTGCAACACTGATGAACTGCAATTACCACCATAATATGGATTTGAAAAAAAATTATCAATCAGTAACTCGTTTATTTTTGAACTTTCATTACTTATTTTTGTAAATACTCGAACAATATATTGGTAAATTAATGAAAACTGTTTTAAGTTGGCAACACTGATCACGAAGTTTCAACTGAAACTGAATTTACAAGAAAAAAGTTTTATCATTCACTAACTCGATTATTTCTGAACATTCATTATTTATTATTATTATTAGCTACTTTCAGCTACGATTCATCCGATCTTTATGAAATTTTGACAAAATGTTGGCATCACTGATAAAAAAAATTTTAAAAACGCACTGAATTATTTCCTTTTCGGTAATAATTTTAATGATTTCAATTAAATAGTTTAATTAATTATTTCATTTAAATCTGCTATTTAATAATTTTAATTAAATATCTTTTCATTTATAATCAAACCCAATGTTTGTTTATTTACTTTCGATTTTTGAACCTCAAAGTGTACAAAAAATTGTTTATACATCAGTAACACAGTTCGATACGAGATAATCAAAATTTTAGTATTATGAAATTTGGGTATTTTGGAAATTGGATGGAAATCAGTAATGATTAGTGGGGGAATATCGTGGGAGATGACGTAACGATTGATAAACCATAACAAAGAAGTGACTCAAACAGTGTGCAAACGTGTATCGCTTTGATATCGCCTACTTCTTAATATTTTGAAATGCTGATAACGCATACACGCCGTAAAGATGTTGGCATTTTTGTAGCACTCGCTTATCGGCTCACATGCGCAACACGGATGTCGAAAGAGCGCTCTGCGCTGTCAGTTTTGTTGCTACGCTAATGTACGATTTGATTATGAATCGTAAATTTATTACCATTATATTTTACGTATCATTTTCCGAACAAATTTATGAACAGACTATTTAAATTTTCGATATTCAAGTTTAAATGATTTTAAAATTGTTGAAAATAAATTGTGGAAAGTGGAAATTGATTGGTAGTACTTTTGGCGGGAATTTAAATTTGAATTCGGATTTTGTTGGTCGAATATGAAAAGAATGGCCCAAATGGAATTTTTGACCAATTCTTTAATTTTATTCAGGAAAATTTTAGATTTTGTGAAAAAATTATTAATTTTTGATTATGAAGTTGAAAATGAAATTGTATTGTTTTTATCAGAACATTTTTGGCGCCAAATTTGAAATGATTTTTCAATATTTCCAAGAAATAATTTTGATTGAAATTTAATTACATTTGTCATGTTCAAATTAAATTGCACATTATAAATCGTGGGATTCAAGTGGATACAATATATGCAACTGAGCATACGCATATATTGTGCATCGACGATGCGCTAAACTTAGATCTGCCCATGGGAACAATTCCTCGTCAAGCCGGCGACTGGCACATTAATCTGCCATGCAGCTTCTTGTTGCTACTCCTACATAAATGAATGAAACAAATTAATTCACTAAAATCTCAACCAACCGCATTATTCTATCCAAAAATTCATTTTTTCCTCTCGCAATCAAGACGCGTGATACTTTTTTCTCGAAATTAATACAGCAATTACGTCGCGTAACTTTTGTAATTCCGGATTACGTAAGCTAGAAAAAGTAACATTTCCTACTCGGGATCGTAACGATCGTAATTGTACGTACTATTATGTTTTAATTTGTACATCATACTGTCTTGCGATCACCGCAATTGTTTGATTAATCACTACACGTGTGGAAATTAATCGCTATAATTAGTCTCAATGCCACTCTTGAATTCGCAATCTTTACTGTCGTGGTTGCAGTTCGCTCGTTTTTTTTTTTTTTATTTTGAGAGTAATTGATTTCGTTTTAATTACGATAACTCAGACGGTTAGAAAAAGTTTACATTTTAATCGATTTATTTTTAAACCGCGATAAGAGATTTAGAATGGAAAATAATTTGTTGGACTTTTTTATAATCGCAAAAACGTTGCAGTGGAAAACTCGATTTTTATAAACCTGACGATTTAAAATTTAATTGCCCGTAATTATCTTATTATCGAACCTCCTAAAATATCTTAAGAGCTTTGATTTACTTTTGAAGGACTAATTTAACCTCGAAGACCTTTCATCTTTAAATTATATACACTATAAAAAGTTGAGCTACAACAGTTTCTTAATTTAAGACGCCAGCATCTTAATTTAAGACGTCAGTGTCTTACTTTCAGACTCCAAACGACTTATTTTAAGACACAAAAAGTCTCACTTTAAACACTGACGTCTTAATTTAAGACACCAGCATCTTAATTTAAGACATCAGTGTCAAAATTTCAGATACCAAACGTCTTATTTTAAGACACTGATGTCTTAATTTAAGGAACTTTCATCACCAATCTTGAGTCCAAAGTGAGCACATTAGAATATTTGTAATAAATTTTATTCGGTCCCATAACTTTTCAGTTTTTATCTATTTCCCATTGAAAATTAAAAAACAAATCCCATTCGTTATCATCTTAATTTATCTTAAAACTCGTAACATTGAAGAAAACTTAGGTAACGCAAGACCATGTCTGTAACATTGGACTCGACATTACGTAGAATCAAGTAATATTTTCCACAATGTGGACATAATTTTTTTCCCAGCTCATCATCTCGCTTCCTTCAGATACAATCGCTTAAATTCGACCGACGAGTAAAAAATTCTCGGAAACGCGTTATACAGTCGTAAGAATTTTGGTTTTCCGGACCGTGGCCAGAAATTCTGGAAATCGTTGCGGCGATTACTCGAACTTGACGTTCTCAAACAACGGCCTACTTTCGAGTCCACAAAGTAAAGCTGTGGAGTTGAATCACGGGGAATTATTTGCCTTAGAAAATGCCGCTTTTCCGACGGAACTCGGAATGTTCTAATTATAACCGTTTCATCCCAGTATCTTCAACTGCTGGATTATTTATGGATTTTTAAACGAACTTTGACGAAATTTGTAGGTTTAAGTGTGATTTGAAGATTTTGAGTTTTAAAGAGTTTTAAAAAGTTTTAATTTTAAAATTTCGTGTAACCTATACATTTAAAATAAAAATTGTGTATTTCAAATTTTGTAGTTCGAAAATTTGTATTTAATTTTTGAGTTCGCATTATTTGTCTAAATCTCAATAAAAATTATTAAAATCATTATAATTTCATTTAAAAAATAAAATTTTTCATAAATCTATTTTTTCTAAATTTATGAATTAATATTAACCTCAAAACGTTTTTTTATACTTTGACCTAAATTACATAAATTCCAGTTACATTTAAATTTTTTTTCAAGGAAAGTAGACGACAATTTTTATTTGAAAACTTGAAAACTGGAGAATAGACTTGATGGAATAGCAAAAATGAAATCGAATACGTAAAACGAAAGTATTGGAGTGAAGAAGAGACGGAGTGAAGAGAAGGAAGACGGCGGTGGCGTTTTACATGTCATTCCGAGCGAGCAAGGCGACGATACTTGCGTAATCGTTACGCAGCGCTGGATCTGGCCAGGGACTCGTGACGGACGCGGCCGATCGGCGTCGGTACACGTGACGCGCGAGCACGCCGAACAGAGTCCTTCGCGACCGACTCTGCTTCTTCAAAGTTGACACTTTCAGTGCGCGAGTTCTATTCCTCGTCTTGTCATGATTTTTTCAACTTCAAAACCCAAATTTCAAATTAAAAAAATCAAATCATTTTCTTTTTTTCGTTCATTAATTTTTAAAAATTAAGAAAAACCATTTTCAAAATGTTAATTTAAATTGAGAAATTATCTTTTGTTTCTATAAAAAAATTATAAGATATTGTTTAATAAAATTATTTTTTCATGTTTCCTTGAAAATGAAAATTTAAGAAAAATATTTAAATATGAAAATTAATAAGAAAAAATTTGATTGAAAAAATTGATTAAAATAGTAAAATTTTCCAAAAATGCAGTTTAATTTAAAAATTCCAATTTAAAACATAATCTGAAACAACGTTAATTCAACGTTTCCGATTTCATTCATAAAACGTAGCCTCAACGTTAAAACTAACGAACATCTCTTCAAATCGATTTTTAATTAATTACAAACAATAAAATTAAATATTTACTAATAACCAATTACCAATCAAATTCTTAATCTCAATTGGAACTTTTTTCCCCAAAAAAACAAACGCACAAAAACTGCTTCTCGTGTTACTTTCCTCAGTTTTTTCATCAACTTGTTCATCTTCTACCGAATAATTAATAAATACTCAACAACAATTAAATTATTGATAATTGTTCTCACTACACAGTTTTTATAAGGAAAAGTACTTAAAAATATTCCCGCAGCTTTTCATTAATGTTGTTTTAATTTTACTTAAACTACCTCGGATCCGAAATTCTCCATTCATAAAATTCCACATGTGTCCGAAACATATAATCAACAATTAACACCCCAATGCAAATTTTCCATAAACTCGATATACATTCATTAACGGCGCAGTCACAATAACAGTCAAGAGCTATTAAACATAATTAATCTGGATGTGTTTTTGAGTTTCGAATTTCCGTCAGCATTTTGTCGATCGAAATCAATTTTCTCCCGAACATTAATTCAGATTTCATTTCAGTTATTCGTTACAAGTAATTAAACATTTCGTTGAATTCAAAGTAGTTGACATGATTAATAGTATTTTTAAAAAAATTGTCTCAGTTTAGTTGGATTTAAATTTATTTGTTTATAAACAATTCGAATCAATCCCTCTTAAAAATATGCAAAATTTTTTTTATTTTGATCAAGAAGGAATATTTAATACAATTTTGTGTCGTGAAAATTTCACTTGCAAAAAATTTTTCAGTAATTGGAATTAATTATTATTTGTTTTTAAAAAATTTGCATGAATCGATAATCAAAATATGCAAATTTTTTTGCATTTAATACAAAAAAGAAAAGTTGATACAATTTATTTAAATTGTATGCTGAAAATTTCATACGCGAAAAATTCGTATAATCGAAAAAATCGTATTATTTTATTACAAAAATAATTTTATTTAACAACTTGATATAAAAATTTGTAAATATTTCAGCAACTTGAACTGTGAACAAAAAAAAATTTCATTGAATTTTCCTCTATTAGAATTGTAAAGTTACAAGAACCAAAATACAAACAACGTGACGCGATCGGAAATCCAAAACTCCGAACGAAACAACAGACGATGTTGACAACTCAAATTTTTATCCAACGCTGGAAATTTTTCGCTATTTTCTACGCGTTTTACGATCGTCGGGCGATTCGAGTGTGTTATTGGATCGTAATCATTCAGCAGCCGATATGTTAAGCAGAAAGCTTGTTTTCGATGCCTTTGTACTCGCGGAATAAGTGCGCGCGCAGCGCCATGTTTATTGTGCGTTGCCACTCGTGACGCATGTCGTTGATAGATAATAGATACCTGCTCGTTCCTTATCTGAAATGCTTAGATAGTCCAATCCACGCGCTTCATCGACGCAGTTTCCGCTGTTTATGAAACTGCCAGATTAATCGCTTTTCGATTAAGTGACGTCATACCGATTTTGTTGTCGATTTTCAATCGATTTCCATCAGTTTCGTACTTTACATGTCTGTTTTTGTTTTCAACGTTTCATTTTTTCATTCCATTCGTTAAGAAACTCGAAAACACGACGAAGGTTCGCGGAAATTCTTCACGTTTTTGTAATACTTTATCTATAATACTTTTCGCAAATTTAAAAATTTTAAATTTTAAATTTTAAAAAGGACTATATCGTTATATATTTTTTTCGTGTTTCTAGATATTTTCTGTCGATATTTTTGGTTTAATTCACTGTTCTATTTTTTAGCCTTTTAAACTTGAATGCAAATTTTTTCACTTACAATTTTCAAGTTAAGTTATAATGTTTTTGAATTTTTAAAAAGACATTTACATTTGAAATGTGAAAATGTATTTAAAATGACTTGATTCATAGTTGGGAAAGTAAATGACACTTTTGTATATCATTTTTGGAAACAATTTTAATTAAATGATCGAATTCAATGTAAGATTAATGTGCTGCTCGTAATCTGTTAACCTACATTCACTAATCTATCGATGGCTTTTCAATTAAAGATAAGCTCACATTCGACATCATTTTTGTTGCCTTGGTTGTATCTGCTTTTTAATAAATAATTCTTTATTCATATTCATTTTCATACAAAGATTAATTGCAGAACGAACCAGTATGAAACCAGTAATAATATTTTTTATTTAGTAAAAACTGCCACTTCCATCTTATTCAAAATATTCCAAAATATTATTTAAACAATAGTTAAATAACAATTGTTTTGTAAATTTTTTATTCAACTTCATTTTCGCAATTTTTCACTGCCCAAAAAAAATTTAAAAACTACTCTCTAACATTTTGCAATTTTCCAAAAACTGTTATTGAAGAAATGCAATACGATTCAGTGCAACAAAATTTGCATGTTCGAGGCCTAAAAAAATGTCGCTCTAAAAATAAAGGCGATCTTATCGAAGACAAATGAAAAGTCGTAGCTCGCAGGTATGGAATTTCGGAAGCTCCTATGAGACGCTGTCCCGAAATATCGTCTCATATGTCACGACAATCACTTTGTTTTGTTGCGACACATGTGACACATGGCGGCATGTCGCGCGCTACATTACTTACACACGTACATACTTGGAATTGAAAGAATGATTGCCGCGCGACTAAGTTTATTCTATTTGCGGTAAGCAGATCGATCATGTTACTTCTTCTGCGTCATTTTTCGGTTTTATGTTTTTTGTTTACATCTGTAACGCGTCTAATGAAGTTGAAGAAATTTTATAACGCGAGTATATTTCTAGAATGACAATAACAAAATTCAAAAAATGTATCCTAACACTGTAAAAACATTTTAAAAATACGTTACAAAAATGTCTTAATTTCAGATACCAATCATTTTATTTTAAGATTCTGACGTCTTATTTTGAGATATTGACATTTTTTAAAGATATTGACGTCTTATGTTAAGACACTGACGTCTGAATTTCAGACACAAAACGTCTTATTTTTAGACCCTGATATCTTAATTTCAAAAGGGTTGGAAATTTTTTTTCTGCTGTTTTGATAATATGTCAGAATAATTTCGTTTTTATTCAAATGAGCAATAAAAGTTTGGAAATTCGTTATAAATGTTACAACCGAAGTTTCCTGAACTTGACTTTAATTTAATCAAGATTCAAATATAGATTTTAATAATCTTCCTCGATTTTTAGTAGGCGACCTACTTTTTTACGTCTAATAATTATTTTAATGTGATGTAGATAAAAAATACACGTGTTGCTAAATCTAATAAAAGTTATTTGTTTTCGGAAATACGGAAGTTTGTAATCCTTCTAATAAACAAATTTTATTACATAACCCATATAATGTTATTATATGAGTTCTGTATAGTGATTTAGCACAATGAACAAAAAAGCTGGAAAAGTATTAATAATTAACACCAATAATTATGATTAATTAATAAACAGCAATTTAATCGGGGAAGTTTTTGTCTTCAGCGAAATGAAGACATTTTTTAATGCTTAGTGCGATGGTTTTATACAGATATTAATTAATAATATATCTTGAATGTGATTCCGGTTTGGTCTGGATTTTTTGTAATGATATTATAATGAGCGCATTCGTTATATATTTGTTTGGATTTATTGAAGAATGAACATATGTTGAAACTTTAATAAAGAGATCGTAGTAAAACAATCAAAATAGTAAAAGTTTAAATTGAGAGCCTGAATTATTCAATGAACTATTTTAAATCAAATGAACAAGTTTATATATGTCAAGTTAATTTTTGTAGTAAAAAATAATTAATCAATTTTTTCATATTGAAAAATAATTAAATTTATAATGTAACAGTGTCTCAAAAAAATTTTCAATACAAAATTGTAACTTTTAATTCAAAGAAAAATGCATGGATTTAAATTATTCATTCAACTAAATCAAATTCAATGAACAAGATTAAATTTTAACTGAACAAAATATTATATAAAACGTTCTAATATAAAAGTGTATTTAATTTTTTTAAATGTACGATGCGAGATTATGAATAAGAATATAATTTTAACACAAATTTAATGAAGCAGAACATGTTTTATTGAATTGTTTAACAAACATTGTTTAATTAACAATAATAAATGGAATAAGAATTGATAAAGAAAGGCGAAGATTTAGCTGAGAAACTGCGCACTGGGAAAGCGATAAAACAAATTTCATAATGCAGAAAATGCGAAGAAAAACAGCTCGGTCGCATTTGAATATCCAGGATCCTGTGGTCCTTGAAACGCGCAATGATAATTCCCATTATTTTATTGACATTTTACAATGTCGAAACGAAACGAAAGGTTTCGCGTAAGTCGCGCGCGCGTGCGAGAACAGCGCGATCGCGGACCTCGCTCTTCTCACGAGAAAGAACTCACTTACGCAACGAATCGCTGAACGAGGGGCAGCCTCGACCTTTGAATCCTTCACTGGCAGCCGACCGATCCGAGGCAATTATCATGCGCCTCGCGCTATTTTTTTCTCCCTCGCGCCTCCCCCTCCCTCGCCCCTCCCCTCCCCGCTCCGGATTCAGACGCGCGCTTATCGCGTCGAGTCATGCGTTTTCTCGGGAAGCGCTCTATCAATTCAGTTTCGCGAAGCAAACATATCTTTATTTATAAATTTCGCATTTTTTCAATTCGATTTTCGTCGGGGATTCCCCGCGCTGCATTGGTGGTCGAGAAAAAACGATTAATTAGACGTCGTTAAAAACGCATTAGACCTGGAAAGTTCTGGCTTCCATTGGTTACAGCGCGCAGAAATAGAACCGGGGGGGATTTTGAGAAAATGCGTTTTTTTCGCGGAAAAGGTTTTAAGTGTGGCGACGATGTTCATTCATGGATTTAGTTATTCATGAGGAAGTTGAGAATGGAGATGTTCAGTTTTAAAATTACTACGTTTTGTAACGAAATAATCGTCATGATCATTCTATACTAAATTTTTTTTTAATGATTCATATAATCAAAATTTCATAGTAAATTTATTTACTATAATTTAAAAAGTCGCCATTTTTTATTAACTTCTCATATGCAAACATTTATAATTTTATTCTCTAACAAATTTTACTACGACCATTCATAAATATTTTACTATATCGTAAATTCGTACTATGATCGAAATATTCTATAAATTTTACTATATTTTTTACAAAATAACATAACGATAAACACTTTATGAAAAAAATTGTAAAAACTCAAAATTATCTTAAAAATTTTAAGACGACCACAAATAAAAATTTAAATTAAAACAATTTCTGTCAAATCATCCAACTTCTAACTTTAACGCAAACGATATATTAAATACGACACAAAAGCGATTATATCAATAATGACGTAACGCAAGTTTTTGCACGCGTGACGTCACTAATTGATCGATGACATTAAGTCCAAAACTCGTGTTCTTTGAACTTTTTTGATTAAGACGCTACGACTCGCTCCTGGGACTAATTAAGATCAAATGAAAAAACGGAAAACTGTGTATCACGACACACGAAAACGTACGTCATCGCGCGCAAACTGGAAGATTAATTAACCGTATAGTCGTCGTACGACTTTGCGTATCTTCGACATCGTTCCGGATGCGCGATTCGAGTTATTTACAGTGCTTATCAAAATTCAACGAAATAAGTCGATTTTTGGAATTTCAAATTATCCTTGGAATATATCGTATCATAATATTTATTTTTTAATACGAGTTGCATTTTTATGTAATTTTTTTATTGCATTTTAATTTACTTTTATTGAATTGATACATTTTTAGTTTTTATGATTTTATTTAAATTAACTTTTTATTTGATATTTTCAATTAATTTGCAATAATTTAATTTACATTTTTTTTAATTGTAATAGTTTTTTTCTTACACATTGGTATTCATTCTAAAATCCATTAAAATCACACTTAGCGTTACATAACCTCCACATAACAATACATTTTTTCAATCGCAATAAAGTCTTAAGATTCGGCAGTATAATTTTCAAGGTCAAGCCCGAAATTTGGTTCATCACATGAAACATTGAAGACTGAATTTTGAAGGTCGTCGTGCAAGTGAAAAAAACGGTTTCGTGGTCTTGGCGTGCGACGAATTTAAATGTTATTAGGATCTACGAACGACATGAAACGCGAAGACCTTCGATTGCCGCACCACGTGACGTTCTTTCGAGTCGAACAAACGAGACCTTGGCCCTATGACTTTCCTCATCTACAACAATGAACCTCCAATTAAGAGAATTATGTAACCTAATGGACGAAAGAAATTTCGATGAGTAACGCTCAGCGCCATCTAGAACGATTGGGGAGATAAAGGAAAATCGCGAAATTGTTCGTTTAAATGTCATGTTATTGTTTTTGTGTGTTATTATAATTGACTAATGATTAAATGAGTAAACGTGGAGAATTCAAATGAAATGGCGAGCAGAGAAAGTCGACAATACGAACATTTTTGATAAGTTTATCTTTTGTGGCTTCAGAGGTTATCATTAAGATTCTTTAAAAATCAGTGAACTTTTGTGATGAATGTAAAAATAGCTTTTATTACAGAGTGAAGAAGTTTTGTTTTCAAAAACTTGTTTCTTTTTCAATTAACTTTTTTCGTTTTTATGGAATTTTATTTATTCTTTTTTTTATATGTAAATATTTTTGAAAATTCATTAATACACAACAACTAAAAAAGTTTTTTTCAAATTTGTTACTCAAAATTTGATTTTTATTTTTGTATTAGTACTTTTTGTCAAGTAGAAAATGTGAAATTAAAATTCTGCAAGGAAGAATTTAATTGATAAAACTAAATAAATGTAAATGCGGTGAGAACAAAAAGCGATCGAGTTTACATCTAGGTAGGCATGAGTAAGTAACACGAGGAGGCACTTTGAAGCAAATGGGCAACTTGTTGCGTTTCGGCTTGTGACTACGTTGCTGTGTAATATATTATCCAGCTATATTGTTGTTCATATCTGCTCATTATGCATCTGCCTGTTCATGATTTTCTCGCCCTTTTTGCGCGATTTCATAATCGTCGACTATTACCTTTCTTGGTCGATTAAAACACGAATAAACCAATTAAACATGAAAATAACAAACCACTCTTTATTAATTCATAATTTATCAATTAACTAATAAAAACATCACGACTTAAAAAAACATAAACATTTTTATTTGAAAATTTCGCAAACGGAAATTAATCATTAAAAAAATATTTAGTTATTAAATTAATTAATTAATTTACTTTAATTTAATTATTTTTTTTTTTTGGTGAAGATGTTTTATTTCTTTTTATAAAGTATGTTAAATTACAATAAGTAATGATATATGTATGTTTTATTTTGATTTGAATATTTGAAATATTTAAATTTGCCGCCTTAAACTCGACTTTTTGGCGGCAATTTCAAACATAGGGAAACAAGCTGTGGCGATTTTCTCGTTGAATTAGCATGATCGTATAAATTATAAATGCAAAGTAGGGGATGGGGTGGTTAGTATCTTTAGTTGGCAAATGTCGTGGAAGGCGGAGTCCAGCCAGCTGGTCGCGGTCCAAGTACGTTTTCCTTGCGCGTGATAAAACAGGCATCGTGAGAAAATTACCGCGCGATTACGTTTGCCCGAGAAAGTCCGAGGGTGTAGTCATTTTTTTCGTCCTTTTCCCCTTTTTTCATCTGAAATTGAAAAATGAAAAATGGCGCGACTCTTGACTGGCAACGTTCCCAGCACAATCGAGTAACTGTTTTGCTTAATGCTCTCCTGTCCGGCATATAATCCGCGACAATACGCCAGAAGACATTAAGGAGTAAAGTTGACAACAATGAAAATTGATATCTTTTAGTCCTTCGTTCTTTTTTAACAAATTATGTTGGATGAGTTATTGTCTGGAAAGTTTATACTTCTCGAATTGAGATTTTTCTAGTCAAATAAAAGTTATAAACTTTTTCGTATTTTATATATGTGCAATTATTTTCGAAAAATTGTTTCACTTTTTGGGGTTTTTGAAAATGATTTTAATTTTTGATAAATGTAATTTTTTTTGAAAAATATCATGATTTTTCTTATATCTGGTGTAGTGTTTTCTTACTTGAAACAACAAAATTTCAATTAATAATAAATTGCATAAGAAGAAAACTGTGATTATTAATTGTTAAAAAAGCTATTTTAAAACTTAACAATATAACAATGTTATATTCAACGACGATGTTATGTCTTGAAAAATGTATCTATCAATTAGGCAAAAAGCATTAAATAATATTTATTTTTAGTTTCGACATTAGAAATAATCTTAGAATCAATTAAGTAAGAAAACTTCATTATGAATTAATAAAATAAACATTCAATTTTTGATAAAACATTTGTTGATGCAAAATTTATTAAATGTTACTATTAGATGAAGCAAAAAATAATATTTTTCAATAAAAAATTTTCTTATTTTTTAAGTAAACAGGACTTACATGAAAAAATAAATAAACAAATAAATAAATAAATAAATAAATAAACAAAATTTGTATTTTGCTGGGTCTCCCGTATTGCAAAATATTGTTTAAAAAGTATATTATATACAATATTTTCATGTAAAATCTAATGTATGAAACTGAAAATGGAAAAATGTTGGATTTTTTAAATGATCGTGAAATTTTTTGTTTAATTTTTGACGAAATATTTGCATTAAATATTAGTAATAATAATCTTACATACAATTAAATATGAAAAATTCATTATGAATTCATTTTAACATTTATTAATGCGAAATTGATTAAATGATACTATTGGACGAAGTAAAAAACAATATTTTGATAAAATAAAATGTTTTCTTATTTTTTAAATAAACAAAGTTGGTA
>JABFPQ010000119.1:0-15332 GCA_022817265.1 Masnerella sp. ZL-2020
TATAAATAACTTTTCATGATCTCATAAAAATACATATCTTTATTATAGCTTTGCCACGGCGAACGCATTTTACTCCAACCACTAATCTACATTATATTATCATTTGCAACCTGGGCTGCAGCGCTATATTTCTTCATTAAGAAAACAATATCTTGGGCTCAAACTCCAGCGCAATCACGCGGTTTCAACAGGTCTTGCATATTTTTGAATTTCTTCGATTATCACGACATCTGGCATTTTTTATCCGCGTTCGCAATGTTTTTTTCATTCATGGTGTTGTTAACTCTTGACGACGATTTAGTCGACGTTCATCGAAGTCAAATTTTTGTATTTTGAACAGAAGTTTCTGTCTAATTAAAATGTACTTTAATTGATTTTATACAAGAAACAAATATTGAAGAAAATTTTTATGTTATAGGTAATTGTTTCATATATTCCATATGAATCAATTTTTTTACAGTTGTAAATAGTTTAGTGATACCGATACATTGTGATAAATAATTGACGGTAAATAGAATGGAAAACGACATTTTAAAATTATATGAAATGGTGAACTTTATTTGTTTCTTACAAACAAATTATATACTTTGCCGTTATGTATGTCAACGGAATTTATTGTTAAATTTGAAATAAATGTTTATAATGAAGTCTCTTTTGATATAAGAATATGATTATCATTTATTCTACAAATATATTTACATAGGTATAAACTTACAGGTCATTTAACGATGTTCCAGTCACTGTTCAACGATATTATTTATATGTATTTATTAAGTTTAAATTTTTTCGTAAAAAGAGTTTTCAATATTGGAATCTAAGACATTTCAATACATTTGATGTCTAAGCCATATTCTCATCTTAAATACTCATTGCACGTTGGTCAAATATAATTATATGAAATAAAACAGTTATTTTAAAATGCAATTAATGCGACTTCAGACAAGAAATAACGTCCCTGATAGCCAAGTTTGCATAAAATATGCATAAATCTAACTCAGCATTGTGCAGCAACATTTACATAAATCGTCGCCTTAGTGGAAGACTATGTCATTTCAAAAGTACTGCCGAAAAAATAAAGATTGCAAAATATTGCGGTGGTCATCGTTTGCGCCGATTTTACCTTATTTCTTATCATTTGGAACAATGTAGTGCAACTAATTTGCCCATAATATTTACGTTTTTTTATACGTTATTGACATGTCATTGACGTTATTTATGTATAATATATACATATGCTTGTTATTCAAGTATTTTCTTAATTTTACTGACAATTACCTCTTACTTACAATTACTCTCTTACTGACAAATTTTATTGAAAATGATATCATTGGGATCGGCGCAAATGATTTACAGCCAAAATATTATTATGATTATATTATGGAGATGGGAAAATTTGTCCTTGTTTTTCTGGCAGTCCGTTTGAAATGATATAGTCTTCCACTAAGGTGACGAAATAGTTTACATTTAAGAAAACATGATAATATATACTCAAAATAAATAATTTTTAACGAAACCATTGATGAGACAAGTAATTAAAAATCATTTACTTTGGAAAAAACACACGTTCTGAACACCCTTGTTCAACGATCAGACAGTTTCAACTTCAAATTTCTGAGTCTGAAATAGTCTGAAAAATGCAACAGAAATGTTGAGTATGAACTCAACTTTTCATATTTAGTGGTTCTGAATCAGCATGATTTTCTGTAAAACATGTTTTTTATAGAAAATCATACTGATTCAGAATAAATTTTCATATTTAGTGATTCTGTATCAGCCGGATTTTCTATGAAAAACATATTTTACAGAAAATCATACTGATTCAGAACCACTAAATATGAAAAGTTGACTTCAAACTCAAAATTACTGTTGCATTTTTCAGACTATTTCAGACTCGGAAATTTGAGCTTGAAACTGTCTGATCGTTGAACCAGGGTATAGATATAACTACATGAGTATAAAATAAGTAACGAAATAACAAGGAATATAATGTTTGTGGTTTTGAAGAGAGATTTATAAATAAACCAAATATAAAAATATAAAGATAATGATAAAGATATGGACTAGCGTAGGTAGTTTAGCGCCTGGATTCCCCAACACATATAGGTAGATGGAACGTAGAAATCAGATTTTTCATCTACCTTTTCTAGGTAACTGAAACATAGAAATCGTGTAGAAATACATGTATGAAACGTATCTGTTACGTAGAAATGTCCGCCTGTGATTAAAATTTAAAAATTTTACAGAAGGCAGATGGAAGGTAAATAAAACCTATAAGAAACATAGATTTAAGGTAGATTATATGTATTTGAAACGTAGAAAATTTTATTCATCGATTTTATGGAATTTATGAGGGGTTGATCAAAAATCAATTTATATACATAAAAATAATTAACATTCTTTATTTGTACTCTGATCTTGAATCTATGATTCTTATAGGTTTTATTTACCTTCCAGGCGTCTCATGTAAAATTTTCCAATGTTAATCTCAGGCGGACATTTCTACCTAACAGATACGTTTTATACATGTATTTCTACATGATTTCTATGTTTCAGCTACCTAGAAAAGTTAGATGAAAAATCTGATTTCTACGTTCCATCTACCTATATGTGCTGTTGGGGAATATTCTAAAATTGATTAAATGGTTTGAATAAAAGAATGAAAAATTTGATTACGATGTTGTAATGCTATTACATTTTCAATTAATTAAAAAATAACGTTATTTATAAAAAAATAATATAATTTTGTTATAAATGAAAAATTATAGATACAATTCAAACCTCATAAACAATCAGAGATTGTTATGTGGTTATTAAAGAATGTTTAAAGATAATTCAATTTGCATCTTCACACTCAGAATGCGACGAATTGGTTTCGATCAACGCCTCCAAAATATTTTGCGCAGAAAGTTCGGCTGCAACAGGTTGACTTTCTTGATTAGCGTCTGCAAGAGTCCTTTTGAACTTCTCAACAACCTTGTGCAACTTCGAATAATCTCGCAGCTGTTTCGATAAAAATACAAAAATCATTACAAAATTATTAAGTTATCAAAAAATATACATGAATTACATAGATTTGATTAAATAAATACTATTACCTTTTCAATTACTTTATTCAACTGTTCAATTATTGCTGCTTTTTCTTCTGGTGATTCAATTTTCAAATAAAGTTTTGGCAATGCTTTGACAAGAACTTCTCTATCACATTCCGAATCATCGGTCAATATTTCGCATGTAATTTTATCAAATAATTCATTGTGAACACTGCTCTGTCCATTTTTCTGATTTTCACTGCGCGTCAAAACTAAGATGAGCTCAGATACTTGATCTTGATTAATATCTTGATGTATAAGAGATTCGGTTTCAGTCTCCAAAATTCTCAATGTTATAAAATAACTATCTCTGAGCAATTGCTGACTTCGAGGAACTTCTCGCGTAAAGTAATTCAAGAAATTAATAATGTAATGCAATAAATAAGGATCGGTTTTCAGCATTGGATTATGCAATTGAATAATTATGCGAGAAAGAAGTTTTGCACTCAATACAACTCGATTTGCCATTAAATTGACTAAACCCATTGTTGCTATTTTCCGACAATCAACGTTCTGAAAGAAAAACGAATTTTATTATAAATTTCTATTAAATGCTCATAAATGTGTAAAATTTATATATATTATATATATGCTATGCATGAAAATATCAAAGTTATCTAATTATATAATAATGTCATAATAATAAAATAAATCATTATGCCAATTAGAAAAAGCTATATATATTTTTATAAAATGTTCAAAATATTCATTTCCACTTTTTGAAAAAAAATACTATAATAAAAATTTATTAAGAGATCTATACAGATAGGATATTTTCATTTATCCTTTGAAAATGTGTATGATTAATTTTTTGGCTATTTAGTCGATGACTTATTAAACTTTAATTAATATCAACATCATTACCTCATTGGTCATCAAACTTGTCAAAAATTGCACAATTTTATTTCCATTGCGATCATTTATTTCTTCCACTCCGGTTCCAGTGAAAGAATCATCATGATTACTATACAACCGAACAACTCTGCTTCTTCTGTTGCCTTTTTCTAGGACATCATCGTCATTATATTCAATACCAAAATGCTGCAAGCCAAAAATGCCAAGCAGATCAAAAATAATTTTTAGTGTATCTCCACAAATTTCAGGACATTCTTGTTCCAAAGAAAATTGCACGAAAAATGTGGTGAAAATATATTTTTTTGCTAACTCTCCGTCGAATGTACAACAAATCCCCAGAAATTGTAAGGCTAATCTTCGGACAACTTTGTCTGGATGCTAAAAATAATGTCATTTTTATGTGTAAACCAAGATACAAAATTAAAGCATGGTCAAAAAAGGAAACATACAGTAATATTGAGTAGTGCCAGATTTTCCATCAGAGTTCGTAAAACTGGCGTCAAAACTTCAAAACCAGGTGATTTCATTGCAGTTGTCATAATTCTTAAACATGATGATAAAGTTTCGGGATCATTTTTTTCCTGGATTTCAGTTAACGTCGTTACTTCTGGAATACTGGCTTCCTGAGCTTCCTCGGTCAGCTTTGCCATAGTATCTTTAACTGTTTGCATTTTCTCCTGCAACTCTTGAGCCAATAAATACTGCTTTGATTTGATAGCATTATATTCTTCTTCTTGTAATTCCAATAGCTCTATTCTCATATGGGCCAGCTGTAAAAAATAATTCATTATCATTTAGTTTGAGCACTATTTTAAACTTTGTCATGAAAAATGTTAAAAAAATGTAAACGTACCCGCATTTTTATTGCGTGTCTATCTTTTTCAGAGAGCTTAGTAACTACTTGTTGAGTTGGTATTTGAGACAAGTACATAGGCATTCTAAGTTCATTGATTATTTCAACACATACTTCAGTCCTTTCGTTAATATCAGGTATAATTTTTCCTAAATAGTCAATCACACATTCCACAATCCTATCGGAATGAGACAAAAGTTTCAAGCCTTTCAGCAAAAGTTGCTTCATATGTTTTTTTCCATTCTCATCCGAGAAGTCAAAGAAATTCATTGTTTTAAATAAATGATAAAGGATGAACTCCTGGCTCTTTTCTTCCCAAAATTCATGGCGTTTGGATTTAGTGTACGCTATATAATCTTCAACGTATTTACAAAAAGGAGTAAGTTCTGGCAGAATCTGCTCCATGTCTTCTTCAGCCACCTTATTTACAAATTCAATCAAGCAAAACCATAATAGGATTTTTTCACTAGATAGTTTATCAATTGGAATTAATTTGGACGCTTCATCGACTTCGGTTTGAGGTAAAAATTCCTTCCAAGCCTTTTTTTCCAATCTATAAAATGTAAAACGAAATTAAATATTTAATTTATCAGAGTTTCTGCGTGTATTTAATGGAAATTTTAAAAAAGCAAATATTCTTCTACATTTATTTTACTGCATATAGAAGAATTAACTTTCATTAAAATGAAATTCAGAATGTTGTAGTCTTTTTTCAGAAAGCTATAAATGGTAAATAAGTAGAACTTTTTGTGTAATAAAATGTTATTATAACTTATAATAATATTTCTTACTCAAATAATGTTTTTATAGTAGTAGAAGAGGTTTCCAAACTATTTTCAACGTCCAAACCTTTCAGTAAACTTATATATTCATTATTGAAATGTCTCAGCCATGAAGGCAAGACAACTTTTTTTACAGTATCAACAACGGTTGCAGTCTTATCATTTAATCCATATTTTAAAATCCATTCTCTTTGGCCAATTGTCAGCGAACGAACAGTAAACTTGCTTATGTATTTATACGCTGCTTTCCTCACATTTGAATTAATGTCATTTATTCTCTTTAGAGATGCAATCAATGTTCTTTTATTCTTGGCCATCACTTGTAATATCTTCTCTCTCACTTCTGCACTTGGATCTTTGGATAAGTGAAAAAGATAGACGCTGATAATTGGACAGGAGTCTAATTCGGGATCTTGTAATCTTTGCAATGCGACTACAGCTTGCGTCCTAACTTTAGGAGATTTATCTTGAATTCTTTCCAGCGTTGCGTCAGAAATTCGATCAAAAAGATCATCTTCGACAACAGCTTCTTCTCCCATAGATTGCAACAAAATTGACAATAAATGGCAGATTCGATACCTTATAGCTCTATCTCGTGCTTCGTGATGATCAAGTAGAAATTCTATCACTTTAACGAGACATTTGTGATCTTTATTTTCCTCATCTAGAGCAATGCAAAATTTGGATGCAAATTCAAGAACGTTATCCACTTGTGTGCTTTCGTCTCCTATTTTTAATGGATGTCTAAGAAGACTTATAAAATTGTCGATGAAATTGTGATGTTCGACCTGAAATAAACATTGTATTGAATATTATGGAAAATTTTTCATTCATTAGTAACTTAAATTAATATAAATAAATTATATGTTTTCTAGAAATATACATTTTATAATTTATTTAATAAATTGATACAAATATTAATTTTCCTTGTAGTGTTAAGAAATAGTTTTATAAAATTAGATAAAATAATATGTTTTCATAAATAAATAGAATTACTTTCTTACTTTCAAAGCTACAGAAAAATTTTTTCATGTCTGATAACTCAATGTAGATAATTTAATCAAATTTTGCATAATAAATGTCCGTTTTTATAAAAATTTGATCAAATAATTTGCATTGGGTTATCAAGGATATTTTGGAAAACAATAATATGTTACATGAAGATTTATTTAACAATTTTTCATAAGTTTCCTAATACTTTAGTACTGTAATCGTACATCCATAAGTCAATACACTCTGAATCATATCGATTTAACAATAGTTTAAACAATTTGTCCTGTAATTTCTCGAATTTAATTTTGAAATTTAGCTGAAAACTAAAAGAGACGTATACCTATACCTATACATAACATGTATTATTATTTGTATTTTGTCTGTGACACGGATACTCCAACTCAAGGAAGATATTCATTCAAAAATATACAGATATACATTTCAATTACATAGGTATATTATAGATGCATTACTTACCTCTGCATAGACCTGCTTTAATTTTTCCAGTTGTTTTTTAAAAGTAGTTTTATTATTACGAACAATCAAAAAGACTTTTTTTATTGTTTCGTGTACGTCAATCATTTTGTCAACAATCCTCCTTTATAATACTTATAGTTTGTTTATTCTACTCCAAACTTCAACCAATAGTATAACAAAGATTGTTCGTTTTCCTTAAGATTTGTTTATTCAGCTTTATTTTATAATATACAATCCATAATAACTTATTACCACATTACAGTAAAACGATTTTTCTTGTAAATCAGAAAGAACTGATCACTTACAGCCCGCTAAAAAACGTTTCTTTTGAAATTTAATCAGAATGGAAACTTTTATTCAAAAAAGTTCTAGTTTTGAACAAATATGGTAATAAATCACTAGTGACACAATGCTATCTATCAGTGATCAACAGTCGGTAATCTGTCGGCAATGTAGATACCGTTCCAAGTATATGACTAATATTTGCTAATATTCTTTTAAGGAGTGCTATTCAATGTTACTATCACAATTTTTTTGATAAAGTTAAACGATAAATATTATTTTATTTACTCCTTGACCATTATTAATAAAAAAAATAATTTTAATTTTAATTTTATCCCTCTTCAAATACTTGAATATAATTGGAAGGTTAATAAAACAAACAAATTCCAGATGGCAGCACAATCAACTTCATCAAAACTCGAGGTTTTAAATGGTCTGCTTGATGAAATAATAGAGTTCATGAAATGACATTCGTTTCAAAAGCAATATAATTTGTTGTTAAAGTGTCACGTTAGTTTTAACGCATATACAACAAAATGGAACATTGACAATCATCAATAGCTTAGGAAATGCAATTATTCTATTCGTACTGAATCAATTGACACATCCCTGTTTGAAAAAAACATATGATTTCTCACAAAGTTTATCATATGAGAAATCATATCATTTCTCACATGAGAAATCATATGATTTCTCAAATGATTTATCGTTCCAATTTTTCATATGATTTCTCACATGAGAAATCATATGATTTCTCTCAATATTTTGTGAATTGAATTTTCATTATTTTCATATGATTTTTCATATGATTTCTCATATGATTTCTCATATGATTTCTCATATAATATATCATATAATATCTCATATAATATCTCATATGATTTCTCATATGATTTCTCACATGATTTCTCACATAATTTTTCACATAATTTCTCATATGGTTTCTTATATGAATTATCATTTACAAGTTTAATCAAACATTCCTGCGAATAAAATAAACAATATCGTTTGAAGGTGTACAAGAATTATTTAGTAAAACACGTTTTAAAGTTTCATTTTAGTTTCGTTTTATTTTGATTCAAAAATACTATTTACATTTACAATGTGTATTATAAAAAGGATAAATTATATTTAAATGGGGTTTTCATAGATCATAAAATAATAATAGTTCTTTTAGGAGCAAAAATATAACTTTTCAAAACAAAACAAAATTTTCGAAGATTTCATTCTTATAATTTGAATCAATATAAGTTCTTACGTTTAACATTTTATCGTCGTTTTATTTAAATGATGTAATATGTTTATTTACAGATACTGGCATATGGTAATGCAATATTTTTTCAAAAATGACATATATTAGGAACAGCGCTTATATAATTTTCATTTTCAGTATTTATAACATTACAAGGTACGGCAATGCTTGATGTTTCGATAACGTTCATTTGATCTACTATTGATGAAATTTTTACAATTTTGTCAGTGGAGTTTTCATCAATCAATTTAACAAATTTAACAATCGTTACTTCATTCCCGGTAGAAGTATCAATTAAAAATTGTTGGCATTGAACAAATGTACTATCCTTAAGCATTGCAAAAGAATTATCTGAACGCATATTACTTTTGTGGGGTGTATTATATATACAGTTATCTTTAACAATTTTGTTATATGACATTGTATGATTAAGAGACATATTAAGACGCGCAACAGTTTCTTTATTTGGAATGTTTGGTTTACCAAAGTATCTACAAGTTGTACTTTTAAATGTGTTTTTGTTTTTGCGCTTGTTCAATTCAAGCAATACTCTTTTAACATTTGGCAAAGTGCATTGACGACTTAAATGACTGTAATACTTTCCAAATTGAATATGTCGTACAACTTGGAAAGCAACACCGTTTGCTGCATGAATAGACTTGACAAGTTGACCGTTGCCATTTTCAAACGGGAACCCATTATGCGCCCACAGTGGGCCCCAATTAAAAACGCATTTACTCAAGTGTAGCAATTGATGGACATTATACGTCATAGCTTTTTTACCGTAAATCTTTTGAGCATCGTACACAAACTCATGCAACAGCAAATCAGCTTCATTTACATATTTTTTTTGAATTTCATGTTTGAGTAAAAGATATAAAGCTTTAACTAATTTTTTCCAGTGTTCAAAACACTTCGCTGGTAAGAATTGGGACAAAATTAGAACACTATAATATAAGGCCCAATTATCCCATTCTTTTGCTTTCCAATATTTAAAGTATTTTATTGAGCGTGTTAAGCGACCAACCTGTGTATGAGGTTTTAATTTAACTATTATATCATCTATTTTTGCAATGTCAGGTTTTTTGATACAATACCTTGTTTTTCGATCATTGAACCAATAATAAGCAAACTGAGGGCAGACGCCAAGCAGAAGATTATGCATGTAATCAATAGAAAAGCCATTTATTATATCAAAATTATGTAATTTCAATAAAGGACTTTCATTTTTAAACCCCTTCACTATTTTATTCTCTGTAACAGCTTCAGTAATGTGTTGCAAAGCTTGTCTTGCATTTCGATCTTCTGGATGATTTTCGAGAATTGAGTATTTGATGCAACGATTTTCTTGAACATATTCACCTGGATGCAGGCACCAGTTGCAGCCATAGTAGCCATTATATTGGTTCAAACCTTGCATTGGGGCGCGAGCAACTGAATCTACACAGCAACATACTGAATAGACTTTTATTAATCTCGTTTCCCCTAAGATACGGCACTTAATTCCGGAATTGTTCATATCGTTTAAATGATTGACAATTGGTTCTAGAACTTTTGACATATTTGGTTTGTTTTTACCACACCACAAACCGCATACGATGTTGTTATTAAACCTTTCCTGAAATGGAATTTCATTTACAATTAACTGAAATGGCCAAATCGACAATGTGGAACTTGTAAATACTGGTGAACCATCGCTATTAAACATTACAGTTGCATAATTTTCTTTAACACTGTCATCTAAATTAGCCTTAAATTCTTTGTACATGTTTCCATCATATATATCACAAATAGTTTCACTCGGAATTCTTTCTTTGACAACAAAGTTATAATACTCTTGATTATTTTCAAGCAAATCCTTTACTTCACTTGACACATCCCAAGTAATTAACATATCTTTTCCATTCAAATTATTGGTAGAAATTAACGTATTGCAGTTAGAACAAGCCGCAGATTTTTCTTTGTTTTCTTTCTGTCGTGTGAAATTTATTAATGAAGGACAAGAATTGCACTGAATATAAAATTTAGTTTCTATATCCGGATTGAATAAACGTTCTATAAAGTAATGCGTTTCTGGCAAAACTGGGAAAGAAAATATAGAATTGATCAATTTAAACATATTTTCCATTACAGTAGATGGTAAATTATTGACTATTCCAAACTTGAGTACCATTAATACTATGTCCCCTGGGCTAACAACGACTGAAGCCTCGATTTGTGAAAACAAAGATTCTTGAGACATAAACTTCTGAAAAGATGTCAGCACGTCTTCATTATCGCAGTTGATACTTTCTTCAGAATTAGGATATGAAGGCGAATCAGAATCAATACTTCCTAATGGTGCGGGTCCGGTTGTTACTGTTAGACTAAAATCCTGAAAAAAAGTTAAAAGTTAATGATAATGTACATAATTAAAAAGTATGAAAGTTTTATAATATATGTATATGATATATGTATATTCTTTCCAGGTATAAAGTGCTGGACGGGCCGGGCCGAGCCGAAATCGAACTTTGCAGGACGCTGACTTGTATAAGTTAATTTTTGTACAATGTGCACTAAAATTAGCCTCACCCTATGTAATGGCACGAAGTAACATTTCGCGTTTGTTACACAGGTCTAAGAAGGCTAATTTTAATAAACGTGGTAAAAAAAATATCGTATGTATCACGGGGACAAATGCAATTTGAGCTAGGACGAGGTTCAATAGCCCACCTCGCGCCCTTGATACATAATATACTAATTTAAGTAAAATTTTGAACAATGTTTAACAAAGAACACTGTTAATCTAAGCCCAATAATGAAACGAGATTTCACAATATCTTATTTAAACCATTCACTATATCCGAGATAAAATTCAATGTAAAATTGACTTACTGGAGTGGTCGAAAAAAATTAGCGGATTAAAATATGAAATGAAAGAAAAATAACTATTCTATTTTTTCATTAAACAACTACTCTCGAATTAGCAACTCGCTAGCAACGCAGATTTCTGTGTCATCAGCGCGTCGCTGATGACTCATTTTTTTACCGCGTCGTTGATGAGTCGCTCCATTGCAACTGGGCCAATAAAAAGAAGACCATAAGATATTTCATAGTATATTATGTCCGAGGGCGCCACTACGCCTGAGGCCGATACGATGTTTTTCGTACCGCGGGAGCGGGCGGAAATTGGGACACTGCCGCCCTAGGGCGGAAAAACATGTCGAGGCTGTAGCCCGAGACGGTTTTCCGCACTAGGGCGGCAGTAGTTCCAATTTCGTCCGCTCCCTAGTTACGAAAAATATTATTTATCATTTTTTGTTGGTACATAATTGTGAAAATTCTTGGTAAGTTAGAAAAAATGTTTGTTAAACCTACTTCTTCTGTAGTCAACACATTATTCTCAGAACTATCGTGTCCTTTGGTCTTCTCATTAGTATCTTCTTCTGAGGTTATATCAGAACCATAAAAATGATATTCATCATTGACTGTCATGTCAGTGCTGCAACTGGGTGCACAATTGTTTGCACTCGCATTACATTGCCTGGTTGTTGTTTTTGCAGATGTAGACGGAACGGTTATATCTTCGTCTGTTGAAGAATTGTACTGCTCATCCTTAAACAATGTTTGTAATCATACATTAAAAAATCTTGTTTGCACTGTAAACATTTATTTTATATGCATAATTATAATTTTAATTTACCATACTTAATATATTTTTTATGTAACATGTGCAAATAAACAGCTCTTTTAACGTGTTCTTAGTGGCGTAAGTCACTGTTTACACAACAGTGTAATAATGAAAGTAGATTACTACACTGTTGTGTAAACAGTGACTTACACCACTAAGAACACGTTAAAAGAGCTGTTTATTTGCACGTGTTACATAAAATAGTATGTACAACTCGCGTGGTAATTGGCGAATGTAGACTCGTATGTCTTCACACTCGTCTACATTCGCCAACTTACCACGCTTGTTGTACAATATACTATTACCACAGGTGTGGCGAAAGTACTTGCTGTTACAACGGCTTACTAAACTTCCGTGGCAAAAGTAACCACTTTCGCCACACCTGTGGTGAAAAATAGTATACGAAACAAGTGCGAAAAAAATTGTGAACTCGACTGAATGGCTCACGGAAAGACCTCTGGAGATATTTTGGTATGACATATCATAGTGTTATAGCATGGACTTCGACAACCTATAATAGCAAGAAATCCACGAACGAATGGCATGGATTTCATGCTAATGTCGCATGAGATTTCATGCGAAATCTTAGTGACGTACTCTTGTGCGTCATTCTCACCCTCGTGCGATTTTTTCCGCACTTGTTGCGCAATATACTAATAATCTGAAATGTTTTATCTGTTCAATTATGATTGAAATCTCATGAACTCTATAGTCGCGTTCGGGAGCTCTTTCAGCGCACAGAATGGTGAATCCCCGTAATGGTTCATTTTTATGTCGTCATAATAATAAAATATTCCCTGTACCTCTAACCGATAATATTGGAATTAGCAGAATCCGTTGGTGGATTTCATAAAACAGGGCGGACGAACACCACATTCGGGTATTTTCAACATTAATTATCGATTAAATAAAATCAAACTTAGCAACCAGAATGAATTTTTATTACTTAAAATGATAAAACTAGAAGTTTTAATTATGTGGAAAATATGTTTTCCCAACTAGTGGGTGTGAAAAAAGTGGATACTTTTCCCACTGAAAAAAGTATCCACTTTTCCCACGCCCACTCGATGGAAAAAGTATCGTGTTCTACAAGTGTTTTTTTCTTTTCCCACTGCCAGCCACTGCCACTTGTTTAACAATATACTATTTTAGGCAAAATTGTTCACTTGTGGTGTTTCGGCAGCCAGTTTTTAAAAGTACACAAAATTTCCGTCAGAATCGCAGGCTATTTTGCTAGTCTCAATCCGAAATTGCATTTTCAGAAAAAACGCTGTCAGTACCCAGTTTGACAACAAAAATGTATGAAATTAGTCTTAAAAATTTTTCCCATCTCCAAAGAATCGCTTGATTAACTTTTTTTCCTACTTCAATTTGTTGATTGATAAATAAAAAAACCCTCAGTCCGTAATAGCAGAACTAAGGAATCATCTTAAGTCACTCAATATACTGTTTTTACAATGTAGTTTTGTTTAAATCGATTTTTTTTTAAGAAAGGACTACTGTAGTAGTTTGATCTAGATGGCGTTTGGTCAATGTTATATCCCAGTAGCGTTAATTTTTAATCATTTAAACTCACTGTAAGATTTCTTCTTTTTATTCTTCCTTGTTTCCTATATTTGTAATTCGTCGTTCTCGGAATTGGTACTCCTCTTTTATCGGCATTTAGATACTTTTTGTAACCAGGTGATGATTCACTGCTGCTTGACATGATTACAGCATTATTTGCTGAAAGATTGAATTGATTGTCAGTGCTAAAATTAAATATAATTAGACTAATAATAAATCGGACCTTGATATACCAATGATGCGTTCGAGTGGTTACTGATTTCACTGGAAAAAAGGATGCACTTATGTGAACTTGTATTTCTGTCCTTTTTTTCAGTAAATCCAGTAAGAAGTCGAATGCACTACAATTAGACATATTTTTTATTGCAATACAACCCCTGCTGCAAATATCTATATCCCTATAAACACAGCTGCACGCAAATGATTTGATCAAAATTTGATCAAAGTGTGTTTTCAGGGATGGTGCATTCCATGCCCAATTACTCTCGCATTGCACTTGGGTCTTTCGATTTCGCTGAAACTTTTTAAAATGGTTTGTCTTCATGAAAGTACATAAGAAATAATGCTTGAAGGGCATTGGAATGGGTTTATCATGGTCATCTAGGAATTCCCTTTTTTGAGAGAATTTTTGTCGTTTTTTTGTTTTTGGAGTGTTTGTGGATAAACTGGTGACTTTTTAATAAAGCATTTCAGTCAAAATCCGTTTAATATAATCAAGTATACCCTGATAGCCACGGTTTATGTAAACGATATACATAAAATTTACGTAAATGTAACTCCGCATTGGGCTGCATAATTTATGTAAATCGTATACAGCAAAATTCATTTTCGAATTTTTACTAAAAAAATGTATGGAAAACATAATATTAAGACAATGTACCATAAAATTAACACATAAATTACAATTTTAATGAAAAATTACTGAAATAATCTACCTTGATTTTTCGATGTAAACTATTTACATAAATTATGCAGCCCAATGAGGAGTTAGATTTACATAAAATTTACATAAATTCACGTTTACATAAACTTTGTGTAAATTTTGTGTAAACCTGGCTATTAGGGTAAGTTTTTAAAGCTTGTCGCATCAATAAATGACCTAAATAACAATAATTTTTACGTTTTTTTTTTGCGATTTATATGCCATTTTTCAAATATTTTTTTCCCAACACGTGCATTCAAAATGCAGTTTTTCTTGCGCCTTTTTGGGACTCAAAACAGCCGATTGTCGACGAGAATAGTCACGCATGCGCACAACGTATTTCACGTGTTTTGTGCACTAGTGCAGCCAAGTAACGCATGCGCACATCAATAGTAGATAGTGCATGACGCACAATCTACTATTTCTCTAATGCAGCATCTCAGATTTTAGGAATTTGTAGTTAAAACACTAAATTTTAAGTCGTTAAAATTTGGGTTTCTTTTTGAGGAATTGTAGGGATGGCAACAAGCTGAAATCCTCCACCGAGTGCGAGGTTGGCGACCCGAACCGAAGCCGGGGGTTGACATCGCA
>JABFPQ010000120.1:0-15327 GCA_022817265.1 Masnerella sp. ZL-2020
ATTGGAACGAACATTATTAATAAATAATAATGTTCACTTTCGCGAACACAGATTTGAGTTGTTTAACATTATTCCTAAGAAAAGATAATATTCGGAATTTATGTTTTCGTAGTTCACAACAACTCCACCAGTGGAGTTGTTGTGGTCGCTATCAGAAATCACCATAGATAACCTCAAAATTTTGTATATTATATTTAAATGAATTTTGTAATTTTTTCAGATTTTTTCAGCTGCATTAACCAGACTTTAAATGGAGTTAAATTTTAACACTTTTTTCAGAAGGTGCCACTGCACCTTCTGGAAAAAGTACAAGTTAGTACAAAAAAATTATAAGAATAAATACAAGATTTTAGGGTAATATCGACAAAATTCAAATTTTTTGAAAAATCTAGTCACCTTAATAATAAATACTTTCATAAAATAAAATATATTTCAACATACCAATACATATTAAATGCATATAATCAATGGGAAGATGTGAAATTATTCCAAAATTTTTTATATCTAATAAGGCTGATCTCCCTTGGACAAAATCGTCATCCTTATCATCATCACTATCGTAGTTCTCCATTTCCATTTGTACTTCCGTATCAGTTCGCAGATTGCAATTAAATTCTGGAAAACACATTCGACCATTTTGTCTTCTACCTTTCACATGGCATCTTGGGCAACAATTGTATCCAGTATGTCCTTTTGTTTTACTTATAAATGCCTTGCCAGGTATATCGCACACTATGGCCATTAACTCTACTTCAACTTTCGTTCGATTATAATCTATTCCGCATTCCATGGCTTCATTGAGATCTAACGTGAAACGTTTCAAAAATTCGTCGGACGATTTTGGTTTTTGTGGACCTAAATAACAACCAATTAAAAACACGTTTCCATCGGGAACCACGCAACCCAAAATAGGCCACATTTCGTATATTGTTGATTTTTCTCCGTATCCAGCGCCATCTATACCGACTTGAAGTTTCACTTTTTTGATAGTTTTATCTTTATGGCTGTTCAAATAGTTGTTGATTCCAAGTCTTAAACCAAAATGAATATATTTTCCACTGGGCATTTCCATAATGTTAATACGCCTCGGTGTTTTCAGCAGTGATTTTCCATTTTTAGGAAGATTCAAATTTGGAAAACACTGAATCAAAATTAATAACAACGCTGTTAAGCAATTTAATTTAACTTTGAACTGTAAAGCCCATTTAATAAGTTTTTGTTTCAATCTTTCATTCGTTGGCAACGGCTCTGGATGATCACTTGTCAATAACGGTTCTGGATGATCACTTGTCAACAACGGCTCTAGATGTTCATTTACCGACAAAGGCTCTGGATGCTCGGCTGTCAAAAATTGCTCCGAAGATGTACTCGTTGACAACGGCTCTGTCGATTCCATATTTACGATAACGTTTGCCACACTGCGATTTAACAGTGTTTGATCTCCAAGACTTATATTATTTACTAATTCATTACTCAAATTCGCAGTTCCTAAACATTTTGTATCAGAGTTGCTGCTTTGAAAACGTGATATATTTACAAGACGGCTGCTATTTGTTGTATGAGTCGGACTTATTCGCACATTTCTGTCAGACAACAATTCACGTAAAAAAGATTCCTTTTGACTGCGATTAGCCGCTTTAATACATCGTAATATATCTAAGTGTTTACTCCTTAATCTTCGAACATGTCTGGTAGACATTTCACTTAATTGTTTTCTTCGCAACATCTTATGACCTGAAACAAAATTTATATTTATATAACTGAAACAAGAACAAAATTCGCACAGAATTGATAAAATTAAAATTCATTGTTCATATTATTTATTGGCTTTATTTTTCGCTATATCGACGCCACAGGCGAAGAAGCTGCCCACTCTACTTTCGCCAGAAGGACTTGTTAATTCCGAATTCACATGCAATTTTTGGAATAAAATTTAGATAAGCAAAGTGTGAAGTGGTACTACTGTGGCAAGAAATTATTTGAATTCACAATTCAATTTATCGGCAGTAAGAGAGTAGTTCAAATAAACACACAAATAAATAAATGATGACGTAAACTTAGTAAACAAACATTTCTCATTCCAACTTCACATTCATTGATAGCAAAGTATGTTCATTAGTTTTACCTATAAATATGGCAAATTTCATCTAATTATAAAAAAGGGCTTGGAACAAAACGATCCCATGTTATAAGGGATTTTCTATGTAACATAGAAAATCCCATACAACATAGAGCCGTCTTGCCCCGAGACCTTCATATGGCCAACATAAGTCGAAAGCAAATAACCATTATGTGGACGAACAAGTTCTTTTTCGTCACACGTGCACGCGAAGTGACTCTTCGCGGGCCTATTTTCCGGGCACGAAGAACCACTTCGCTCCCTCGGGCACGAAAAAATTCTTCGTGCTCGGAAAATAAGGCCCTTGAAAGTCACTTCGCGAACACTTGTAACGAAAAATACTATATGCAACTCGGGTCGGGAAGCTGCGCTTCGCTCCCTAGTTGTTAAATATACTATTGCTATTTCCCAATAATATTCTTACTTTAAAAGCTATTTTGTGGCTATTAATTAAGATAATAAATTATATAGTCTGCAAAATTGATATTTGCTCTTAGACACTGACTAAAAATTTATATAATTGTCAAAATCTTTGTCGGAAACAATATCGTGATGATGCAGAAGACAAATATTCTCCTAGCTGTACTTTAAGCTTGTTATTCTCAAAATTTGATTAAATTAATGTTACTAGATTTTTCGAAAAACTGTCAATTGTCTTAAAAAAATTAAAGAATATTAGTATTAAATTAATAATTTATTTAATTTAGTGGAATTATTAATATATGTACTTATTAATTCTGCACTTGTAATATATATGCAATACTAAAATTGAGGCGTTCTTTGTAAGAATAG
Source organism: Masnerella sp. ZL-2020 (assembly GCA_022817265.1). NCBI lineage: Eukaryota > Metazoa > Arthropoda > Insecta > Hymenoptera > Scelionidae > Masnerella > Masnerella sp. ZL-2020. The sequence goes on from JABFPQ010000120.1 coordinate 2,912, forward strand.
CCTTAACCTTCTCTGTAAGAATTAGTCTCACTTATATATATATAATTTGCAATCTATTTTGGCTGTGTAAGTTGGAATGTAAAGTTGGAGTTTAAAATTAAACCATATTTTCTTGCAACTGAATTAAAGTAAATGTGCTTTAAATTTAAAAAAAGTTTTTAACCCTTATCCAATAACCCCACTTGTATTAAATACAAGAGTATGAAATCATACACGCCAAGCTATCGATATGAAATTTTGTATTTATAAATAATATATACTTTTAAAATGATAAAATGACTGCAATTAGGCCACAAAGTCATTGCGAAAAACTGCAAGATTGTTGGTCTCTTTTTTCCAAGATTATAAAATTTTTTATTTTTATTAGTATAAAAGTATGTATAAAAGTGTTTTTGGAATAACAAATTTTATGCGCAATATATTTATTGATTGAACATGTCTGTTTGTGCTGGCATGATTTCAAGCTAGCACAACCCTATATTTGTTTTAACACTTTGCTGGGGGAAGAGCGCGAAATGCTCACAATTTTATAGACATTTCGCGCTCTTCCCCCAGCAAAGGGTTAAATACATGATTATCGTGTCCTAATTTTGAATAAGTATTTAATCTTGAATTAAAAACTAATTTTTACAAAGATAAAAAGATTAAAATATAAAATGATTACTTGAACCAACATTAATGTAAATAATAAATCAAACTATAACTGTCTGAACAAATCGTTGTTATTCAAAACCGCAGATTATACTATTATTTTTCATCAAAACCGCAACTAAAAATCAATCAAAACCGCCATTTCTGACAAATCAAAACCGCAACCAAACACAATCATAACCGCAACATTTATCAATGTTCATTTTCAATGATGGTTTTTTATTTTCAATACTGGATTTTGAATGACTGAAAGTTTATTTTGAATTTTTCTTAAAATCTTTTATGGTGGCCCAATAAAAAACTCAACAGAAAAGCGGATTAGTTTTTTATTTTTATTATTTTATTTTAAATAATTGAATTGCTTAAACTATTTCAATATTGCGGGCGCATTTTTATATAGTCATTTACGGCAAAGTTTTAGAGGGTCAGTTAGAGTTCATTTTTTGAATCGTAAAACCAGTTACTTTCAAGTAACTTGAAAGTAACTGACTAGAGTCTTTCAAGTTACTCCATTTACATTAATATAAATTATTTAATTACTATTTAATCTCTTTTTATTTTGCTCTTATGATTGATAATTTGGTTGCGCTTTTGATTAAAACAAAGTTGCGGTTCTGATACACGTAAAAAATGGTCATTTGCGGTTTTAATCTATAGCCGAACAAAATGGTTTACATGCACATAACATTAGGTGTAAACCATTAAATGATCTCTGTTAATAAATTTTTGTAACGAAATAAGCTGATCTGCAAAATGTTTATTTTAAAAATATATTCTCTCATGCTGATTAATCTTTCTCCTATAAGACTTGCTTATTAATCGTCCTCTTGTATTCTTGTAACAATAGAGACATTTATTATATATTTTTAATTATTAAATATACTTTAATTTGGAAAATGGAAAGTCCATTCATCCAAGCAACGAATCAGGAGAGAGTAGTCTTTCCAGCTCCAGAAACACCGATGAGCAGCAAGTATCTCTCAGGTTGTCGGAAAATTCGATCGATTCTCAAAACATGATCAAGAACTTCAGCAAATAGCACCAAAGGCAATCAAGTTCTTCTTCGTAGAACACTTTGAGTCTTGCGCGGACATAGTCACGTAATTCTTGTCTACTGACGGGCATGTAATCTTGCATAACCAGTTACTGTAAAGAATTGGTCTTGCCGAAGCCTTTTCTTGGTCGACGCCAACAATGGCGTCTATGTTTTTGTTGGTCCAAGAACGATCGGAATCTTTCACTAAACGATCCTGGAAAAGTCACAGTGATTCGTGGGCCCAAACTCGCACAAGACCTTCGACGGGAAGGTAGTCAAGCGGTCTGATAGCTTCACATATTCCACGCACCCATCGAATTATTTCTCGAGGTGAATAAACATAATGCGGTTGCATGTCTTCTGTGAAGCGTTCCTGGGATGCAAGGTAGAATTCGACCATGGCGTTTGTTAGAGGTTTAGCGTAACCTTACAGAGATGGTGTTGACCTGTAATAAAAATTGTAATATATATTTAAAATTTAATAGTTATTAAACGTTTAATCATAAAAAAAATTTTTTTATAGAATTTCCCAATTTGTAACACCTCACATTTGATAGAGAATCACATTTTTTTATCTGCTTGAAACATTTTCAAAGAAATTTTATCGAACTCTATCTGACGAGCGAACTGGTTTAAACAGCTATTTGTAACAAAACTAACAGTAGATTTGCACATATTCCATTAATTCATTTTAACTACGTAATTGTTTTTATTATTTTAATGTAGTCTATAAAATGTATTCATGGTCTTAAATAATTAGTATTAATTTTCGTGGTTAGTTATAATGAAAAAAGCAAGAATTCGGTACCAGTCTACAAATTGGGACATTCACCTTAGAGTTTCGGAAAATAAAAAATTTCAATTAAGCTGACGAAGAAAAATTCAATTTGAATTCTGAAATTTATGTACAAGTTTTGATGTTTGATTAAGATCATGATTTGAATGAGATTTTTCAAAACTCTAAACATATAAATAATTAATGCAATAGAAACAATTTTATATTTTAACTACTAGACTAAAATTCGAAGACAAAAACAAAAATGTATAAAATTATATTATGATAGTAGATAAACTTTAACACCACATGGTACGTGCGAAAGTTTCATTATTCTGCTTCAATGATGTTTCACCAGGATAATCAACGTAAATAACAAGAACGTGACGCAACAATCTGTGACTAACAGGTTTCCTTCCAGGATCCGTTGGAGGATTGAAAGCACCAACAAATAAGAACCTTTCAAGACTGACCCAAGCATGATCACTGGTTCGATAGAATCCTCGGTGTTCGACTAGTTGACGTAAAATGATATAACTCTCTGAATTCCGTAGTTATCCATATCAGCTAAATTGATTTCGCCGCAGAAGAGAACAAGCCATTTTCCAAGTTGTACAGGTGACAAGATAACACCGTTTGGTGTTTTACGATCCTCACAATAGTGATCGAAAGTTTCAATCAGTAGTTCTGGTGTTGTACCAGATGAGAAATTTAAACCAAAGACTTCCATATCTGGTAATGCTCGAAGAACAGAGAAAAGGGTCATGGTTTTCCTAAACCAGGAGGTCCGCCAAGAACTGTAAATATTGATGAATATAGTTATAAAATGGTAAAGAAACAATTAACAAATTTATAAGATTTATTTAAAAAATTTTGAAATAAAATAAAACTACAATTTGGTTGAGAAATAATAGATTAAAGTTTTACTGAGCTATGAAATAATTACAAACAATTCTTACCTAAAGGTTTGTGTTTTGCTAACCAAGTATACAACGAACTGTCAAGTCTAACTGTCTCCAGTGCAGGTACAACGATATCAGGACTAGCGACTTTATGAGTTTCAACTTCGATTTGTGGTCTATAATCGAAATATTGCTCTGAGGTGGAAGAGGTACAGTAGTGATTGATCTAATGAAATCGCCCAAATCTGATCTTATTTTGCGCTTGGCATCGCTAGCGAAACTCCACAGCATAGGATAAACTAGACACTTTGGCACAAATTTTTCACGTTGTTCGGGTGGAAGAGGGAAATCCATATGTGCATGATTATACTGAAGAACATTGCGTACTGCTTGGTTCAGCATAGAAAATAGTAATCTCAGTGCCATTAGCCTTGTAAAGTCTATGATATGCTCTTATTTCACAGCATATTCCAAACATCTTACAACCAGATCATCTGGTGCGAAAAAGCTTTCTAAAATGCTGACAACTTCTCTTTGGACTGTTAAAGCAGGAGATTCACTATCTTCTTTTTCTGTCTTTTTTAAACAGCACAACAACATACGTTCTTCTAAACGATTAAATTCGTCAAAGCATCCCCATGCTCCTACTTGACAAAGACCAACGAAAATACGTCCCATTGCCTGATAACAAAAAAGTTATTATAAAGATTGAAATTCCGTTATAAACATTGCATATAACAAAAATTGTATTCTTTGTTATATATTTTGCAAATAAAATAAATTGTACACAGTTACTATTCACTTAGGTCTTATTGCTACTCATTTTTTAATGACATTTTTTAGTAAATAAATTAATATTTTTAATTAACTGAAATTAATTTTTAGTCAGCGAAATGGGTTCCATGCAATTAAATAAACAGTCTTAATTCAATAAAACATTTTTCAACCACAAAAGTCATAAAATGAGTAGTAACTGAGTACTGAGTACCTGTAGGAACCGGTAAAGCAATACCAACCTCATTATGAGTAAACCAGCAGCAGAGAAAATAGGAATTTTTTTATTCCAAGCAATAGAATGCATAAACCAGCATGTTCTCGGACGTCGACGTACCCAGGATGTCTACGATGAACTCGCACTGCCTATTTTTCACGTCGAAACCTGTGGTACCTTTGAGCACGTGGAAGAGTAGTTATGATCCGGAGATCTCCAAAACTTGACCTAATCGAACCTAGCCATCTGTCAATTTTAGTTTAACGATCTCAGCAAATTTAGGGTAGGGAATTTTACTTCGTCGAGGATGACCAATGATCTGTTCACACCAGACACGATTTTATAAGCTGTAACAATAATAGTGAATTAATAAACATGTTTGATTTAAATGAATGTGTTCCAGTGATTCTCTGGAGTGGAAGTCTTAAACTAAAAATGCTCTAACTTAACTTCTCTTTCACTTTATCTTTACTCTAACTTTACTTTATCTCTAACTTAAAATAAAATTATATTCTGTTCAACTTTATCTTTAGCTTAAATTATCTCTAAATTAAAATTATATTCATTTGCTGATTCATTGACTTATGTGAAAATGAATATAATTTTAATTTAGGATAATTTAAACTAAATTTGAACTTGAACAGAACATAAATTTGTCTGAAGTTAGAGATAAAGTAAAGTTAGAGTAAAGATAAAATGAAAGAGAAGTCAAGTTAGAGCATTTTTAGTTTAAGATTTCCGCTCCTGGTAGTATAGTACTCTTTCAAATGTAGTATCCATTCGCTGGTACTGGAAATCAAGTTAAATGTGTAACAATTTTCTGCAAATGAAGTCAAATGTATAGAATCAGTAGTTCAAATTCTATCAACTTTTGTCTATTTTGAGTTCATAACAGTCCCACCTTGAGTTCATCTTGAACAAAAATTAATATTTTGATAATTTGCAATACAATTTGCAGTATTAATCATTAAATATCATCTTTTTTGGTTAGTTCATTCATCTACTTGAACTTGAAATAAAATAAAATAAGGATAACAAAGTTGATTCAGATATTTACCTAAAGTATAAACTAACTTCATACTTCAAACTTTTCTATTTAAAATATAAAAAAATATAAAACTATTCAAAAACTAACAAACAAATACTAATATATTTATATAGTGATGTAGTTATTCTTTTTGCCAAATAAGGAACTCAAGACTATTAGAATTATCAATTCAACTTTTCTATCCGTCAAACAATATTGTAAATATATAATTTACGTTTCCAAATTATAATCTTGACCAATACGTTTATACATCTTTGTTTACATTGTAAAAAAGAAAGTTCAAAAAAAGCGTCTTGGGGCATTAATAATACTTATTATTTAGCATTATTAATAATAGTAAATAATAATAATTAATATATAACTAAAAATAAATTAGAAGTTTTCAATATAAGATATGTATTTTGAATTACAAAACACAAACTACGATGAAATCTCTATGCAGAAATACATAAAATTTTTCAGTGGATAAATAATCAATCTCAAAGTCATTGTGAATAACTTTAAGTGTTAATTTAAGTTTTTTAATATGTTTATATTACTTTTATACGATATGTGTAAAGAAATATTAAAAAAATGAAATATTCAAGTGTATATAATTTCGTAGTTATTAAGAGATATTGCATGTCTTTATTGCATTTTGGGTCTTTTTTGGACGCTTTCTGATTATGTTTTGGGACGTTTTTTAATGTAAAAAAAGGTTGGAGGCACTTTTTCAACGCAGCTGAATAAACATAGGTTGGCATTATTATTTAAATGACGTTTTCATACTCTCTGGATTAAATTTATAAACTTCGCGGTTTTTAATTATAATAAATCGACGCCTCCGTTCCAAACTGCCCCAACTCAAAAATAGTCCATGTATTTCAAATGGCAAAATTTGAGTTGGGGCAGTTTGGATCGGAGGCGTCGAAATATTCAGTTAATAATTACTATTAATTTATTCAATAACCAAAACATGTTAACACACATATTTTAACATTTCATATAAAACATCATAATTGCAGTTCTTTATATAATACTAATCATATTTTTGAAAACACTTACTCAGTTATAATAGTCTAAATTGGAAGCAATATTAAAGTTTGAATAAACAATCTCCCTAGCTAGTACAGTACTGTGCAATTATAACTTTATCTAGATATTCGATCCAAACCTTTTTTACGTAAATCCCATTACTATCTCAAAACGCTACCAAAACACCTATCAAGAACTTGAAATCAGTCAGTGGTGAATAGTGGACCCAACCGCTGCCAAATAACAAAAAAAAAAGAACTTGAAATCATATAGATGAACATGTTTTCCTATTTAGTCATATCAATTCAAAAATAAAAGAAAAAAATGAAAATAATTTAAATGCAATACAAATTCTCGATGATAATCGAGAATTTGTAAAAATACTGAATATAGTTTCCGGTATTCTATTGGCAAACATATTCATCCATATAGTTACAATCTTGTAACATATCTTGTGTAAGATATGTACGAGATGCAAATTTATCAGGTATATCACAATTGTCACATTGTGAAGTAGATTTAACATGTCTACACGCTTAATGGTTCTATCTATTATCTTTGGCTTCTGTCTTGTTCGTCATTGTCATTTCCGCCAATTTTATACTGTTACTGAAATTGGTTATTGTGTTACAATTTGCAGATGTAGATGGAGCTTATATTTCTTCTTCTGATGATACACCACGCAACCTCTGTTCCAGTTCGAGCAGTTGGCCCATAAAATTGAGATTCGGACTAAAATAGATCATAGATAAACATTTGTGTCGCATTATATACGCGATTGCAATAGTAGCACTTCGTGATACACCAGCTTGACAGTGGACTAGTACACTTCCACCGGCTTGTCTGGCTTCATCTGTAACACAAAACAAAATAAATTAGCTAAAATCATGTCATAATAGTCATTTTTTAATACTTATATTCAATTGTTGATCATTAAAAATGCTTTCCGTTAGCATTATACTCATGATCAGAACAATATGATTCTATAAAACAATTTGTGCATTTACCAAACAAATAAAAATATTAATTAATAATGAATTAATAAATTAAATAAAATCTTAACAAGTACAAATTGATAAATAAAGTTGATTAAACTTAATTAATTAAAGTTTCAAATGAAATTAGGCAATTTTGCGTCATCAGAAGAATCATAAAATTAAAGCAAAGTTCGAATAAGATATTAGTTGGAAACTTACCAATGAAATCATATGTTTCTTCAAAATATTGTTTAAGATTTTGATGACATGAGTCGGATGCTGGAATTTGTCAATAAGTAATGCCTCTTTCTTTGTGATATCCAGGTAATTGTGAAGTTACGTTAAGTACTCTGGTGGTTCCAAGGGCTTGGAGAAGTTGTAGATTTGCAGCGTCTTTGCCATTGCCCAGATATAAGAAGGGTAGTACTCGAGAAGCTGGGTGTGTTTCGATATCTGGTAAGTCTGGAGTGGCTGGAGTCGATGGCAATGACGTGCCTAATCGAAACAGTCTTGTAGGGTGATTACGGGATGGCTTCATATATTCGTCAGACTCGTGCGTTCTATCAGGGGTCGAAGTTTCATTGTCTTTGATAGCTGGTAACAATGAAGATTCCGAATATCCTTCGTGTCGTCTTTCATATTCGTCTCTACTTCCGCCTGTTGAATCAAAACAAATTCGTTTAATACACCATACATATTTCAGATAAATGCTATGTTATTGAAGATGATACTCTCAAATGAAGGTAACTCGAATCATGGCTTAAAATTAATCATGAATCATTTTATCGAATTAAATTAAAATTAAAATTATAAATAAGACAAGTTGAAGTTAATTAAGTATTGTATCAGATTTTCTGCTCATGACTAATTTTTCTGCTCTTAATATATTTTTAATAATTCTGATTATAATCAAAATTAAGCAATGACACTACTTCAGCAGTAGTGGAATACCCTCTACTTGCCAATTTCCACCATTTGCATGTATGTTTAACAGATTTAATTTTGATGATTGTTTTGAAAAAAATCTCAATGTATTGTGTCATCAAAAAATATTGTTATAGTATATATATTATTTCTGAACTGTAACACTAATGACAAATAATTATTCCATGATAATGAATTAAATAAAATAATTTACTTTTTAGAATCGTCATGAAATGGTCATATATTATTGAACATACATTTGATAATATATGAATTTGTAAATAAAACACTAAATTTAAATTAATAATTCTGTATTCATAAAATGATTTTAATTGATCAATCTTAATTATAACCTACAAAACACAAATAAATAAACTAGGCATTACTTTGCAAAAACTAACATGTCAATAATACATACTGAAATAATGTTTAAACAATATTTTTTTTAATAGTATAGTATCTTAGACAATACTTACTTAGTAATCGTTTATTGGGCATTGTTTTCATTTTATCAGTCTGCTGCAAATAGTTCATGTCCTTTACTTTTTTGGAAAATGGATTTTTCAGTAGCCCTGCATAGCTCTGAGCTATGTTGTTTATAAAATCATAACCCCTAAAAGGGGTTATGATTTGCCTTCTATGCGCCAGAATAGTCTACCTTTTTTTTTAAAAATTACTGAACGAGTGTCAGCAATTAACCTACAAAACATAACAAATGAACTGGGCATTAGTATTCAAAAAAATGACATGCAAACAAATTTATAAAGCTAAAGTTATATTACATAAACAATACATAACAACATATAATTAGTAAAATAAATGTTTTAGTTATACTAGTATAAATTAATTTTAGTATCAATTTATTTTTTGTTTAATAAAAACTGAATTAAATTACAAAAAATCACGAATATTTTTAAAATAATATTTTTTTTAATTATTCAATCTAAGACTAAGACAATACTTACTTTTTTGGAAATCTATGTCGTTGTGTTTCACAGCTATAGGTCACTTCAATGAGCCAAATAAAACCAGTTCCCCGCCACAATTTATTTTTTAAATCTAATATATATTCTGAACACCAATGTACCATTTTCACCGCGTACCACCTACCAGCTTCGAATAACGCTATTCTTTTTGTTATGTTTTACCATTATCTTAAATTTCATAATAAAATTATCGTCAAAGTCTAGGAAATATTGTGAAATTTAAGACAATCATTTGAAATAGTAATGTCAGAATTTTATGGAAATTTTTTTTGCACAATCTTATTTAATAATTTCATGTGAATTTATATGAGCTTTGAACCAGGGTTGAAAACCAACGGAACAATCTTCTTAAATAAATTAGAGTTAGTTATGATTACTACTAACCTTAAACGATTATTTTGTATATATGAATGTATCCAAACTTTTTCGAAATATAAACATTTTATAAATATATCATTATCTTAAAAATTACAAACATCTCATTATTTAAAAATTACGAACATTTTCAGAACTTTTATAATTTGTTAATTAATTTTAATAATTTATCACGTCTATGTCATCATCTATTTTTTGTATCAATCTGTCAGTTTACTCTTTACTGAGCGGATTTCCTCCGTCTTTTCCTAACTTTTAAGGGTTTTGATTGCAACCCAACATTGAAGGTTTCAATTCTATCGGATTTACATATGTAAACATTATTTATTTTGTAATGAAGATAGAAAATTTCTAAATTTGCAATTTACTTGGCTAAGCAAGTATTACAAGTAATGCTTGCAAAGACAAAGGTATAGACACTTCAGTGATATAATTAAAGATAACATATACTTGCTTTGCCTATAGTATTGCAAAAAGAATGGTTTTGTTTGCACGTTTGACTAATGCTACTTATCTCTATATTTATAAATTATAATTTGTAGTTTTATTAAGAATTATTTAATAATTGAATTTTTATATTTACATTCAAATCCTCCCCAGTTGTCGTCTTTACATAAATCCTTTTAAAGTGTAAGCATTGGCATTTATCACAGGACTTGCTGCACACAGATACAAATAATTGTAAAATCGTTTTGGTCACCAATGAAAAACTGAAATAGGAAATTCAGAAAATGATCACACTTTTAGCCACCAAGTTGAAAATTACACAAAGTTAATGAAAAAAAATACATAGTGTCATGATTTTTAAATTGTGGTATTGTTTAAAACTACTCTTTTTTTTACATTAATGCTATATTCAAATATATTTTGATTAATTACTATTCCATATGTATTTCATTACGTACTTTATTCAATATAATTCTTTTAGTTTTTATTTTTCAAATCATGTAAAACTTAAACTACGAATAAAACAAAAAATACTAACCTCCAAATTATTGCGGTCAGTAAAAATTAAGAAAATATGTACATTTCATCTGAATAATGATGTTTTTTGTTTCTCGCTACAAAAATAAATGATGTAGCGTATAAAAACCACTGTTCGTCGTCGCATCCACGTTAAAATTATTATATTTCGAGAGTCTAATAGAATAGGTAAACACATCAATAGGTAAACACATCAATAGATAAACACATCAAGTATTCTTTCTTTTATTTGAAAACGAAATACGTTTCAATAAGTTTCCATATTTTGACGAAGAAAGATTTTCATAACTCGCTGAAGTGCTATAACTGTGCAGAATTTGGCGCTTTCGAAAAATAACTATATTATTATTAATAATGAACAGAAAATAGGTGCTGCGTAAGTGCATCCTTGGTTATTATAAATTACAAATATTGTACTTTATGAACATGCCTACTTCATAATAGGAATTTTTGGATGACTTAAAACAAATAATTATTAAAATAAAGTCAGAAATAAAAATTTTTTTTATCTAAAGGAAGGGTAAACTAACGTCATACACATAAAATTTGTACACATGTAAAATTGTGCACGATTACTTTAACACATGCCAATCAAATTGCAAATTATAAAATTAACAAATGTAATCTGTAATTTGATTGGTTCGGGTTAAAAGTGACCCTGTACTACTTTACATGTGTACAGATTTTATGTTTATAACATTTACCCTTCCTATTTTAAGTGTAAATAATTGAAAATTATATCTCTCTTATTTTTGGCTACGAGAAAGATTTTTTTCATCTCAACGATAAAAGTAAATTAAGCGAATGCAAATTTTCTTCATTCCTCTTCAAGTTTGCCTTTAGTAAAAACCTTATAGCTTGCATCTCTTCTTTTCTGTTAACTTAATGAAAATAAGAAAAGGAAAAAATCTTGTTTTCTGAATAATCTAATTTTTATCAATGCTACCAACTTTTGTACAACATGATGCAATAAACTTGGCAACGTTGTAATCTATATATATAACGGACGAAACTAACACAACTAATCCTAACTAACTTGTCTGAGAATCTCATTCAAACTCTTCAGCGTAGTTGCCAAGATATTGCTCAACGTTAACATTAACGTTGGTCACATTGGAACATTTCTAAATACAGATTTATTTAGATTAATGTTTAAATAAGATCAAATAAGGTTAGTTTAAAATAAAACTCAACAAGTGGTGCATTGCGCATTTTAACAGTTTGTAGTTTTGCAAGTAAGTTGACATATTTAATTATTAAATTAATAATTGTAGACAAATTCAATTAATAGTCTAATTGTTCTTTTATGCTGGGATTAATATTTTGAAACAAATATTGTTTTTGTGTACGATATAATAACAATTTTTATAATTATTGTTTTAATTGTAACATATCGAGTATTTTAAAAATTTATCATATTTACAGGTTATAGTATTTATCAATAACATTTTTAATGGCTGGAACAAATTTATTTGCACTTGTTGAATTTGAGGATCTCTCATTGCAAGTACTTCCACAAATATGGTTGAACACGGACAATACGCGTATAAGGTACCCTAACACCGACAAAGATAACGTTGTTCTGAAAGCAGCAAAGAATTTTGAACTTCCTTCGGATGAGTGGCACAACATCAAAGTGAAATCCATTTTAGGAATATATGGTATTTATTTTCATAATTTTTGATTTTCTAACCTCAAAATGAACAAAATAAAGTTAATATGTTAATAATATTGAGTATTAATTTATATTCTA
>JABFPQ010000121.1:0-15304 GCA_022817265.1 Masnerella sp. ZL-2020
ATAAAAAAAAATATTTAATCCAACGTTCAAATCTTTGATCAAAATGAAAAATCTTAAAACAAGAATAAAAAAATTGCATCTCAAAAATCACATTTAGAAAGAATATGATGTTTTTTACAATCCAAACGATTTCTATTAAAAAGGGAATTGAAACATGAAAAAATGCAAAACAGATATTGTCCGTGACTTTTTCATCAGGGTTCCCATGTTAAACGAACTTTGCGAACTATTAGGTATTCTTCCGTGCTGGAGCCTTGGGTCAGATGGAAGAATTCCGTGACGAGCGTTTGAGCAAGATCGTGTCTTGGATGCAAGCCTTCATCAGAGGTTACCTCTCGCGTAAGGACTACAAGAAACTCCAGGAACAACGCCTGGCCCTGCAAGTCGTACAACGCAACTTGCGCAGATATCTTAAACTCCGCACTTGGCCATGGTGGAAGTTGTGGCAGAAGGTCAGACCTCTGCTTAATGCTACACGTATTGAAGATGAATTGGCTGTAAGTATCACCAAAAATGTTAAACTATTCCAAAAAACTATAAAAGTTTCAAAAGATACATTTGGAATTTTTCTAAAAAACTCTTTTATCAATAATCTAAAATTATTAATCTATAAATAATCTAAATAAATTCATCTGAAACAAAGTAAAAATTAAATTTTTCAATAAATTGTTTATAATTATTACTATTAATTAGAGAGATAATATAATAAAATTTCTATTTTTTAAAATGTATAATCGTCAAGAAAATTACTGATTTACGAATACTGCGTATAAAATGTGGTGAAATTAATTGCGGTCATAATTAGTGATTGGGAAATCTTTATTTTTGATACGGTAAGCTTTGCCACTATGTTGGCAGCTGGTTGTAGCTAACAAATTTGATATTAAGGAAAAGAACGTTGGCGATTTGTCGCAATGTTAACCGCGGTGTATTGCTAATAATATTTTCTTGATTCATCACGAGGAGATTAGTGTAACTTATTCATCACTCGTGCTTAACTAAGTGGGTTACACGCTAAAAATTTTTCTCAATTTTACTTTCCATTTTTTTACTTATAATATTTTTAGCTCGTCGCTAAATCGTAAACAAACGATAAAAGAGTTTTTATTTCAATCTACTTTATCAGAATAAATTGTATAATTCATTATTATATAAAATTCAACATATACAGTGAGTCAAATGATTTTTATTTATAATATCACGAGTTTTCTAAACATATGTTACTCGTAAAAATAGCGATTTCAATTTTTATATCTATTTGCTCGTTACTATTTCTCTCTTTTGATGAACTTAGTATAGTATAGTTAATCAAATATATTAATTTGACGCGCGAGCCGTGCGAACATCGAAAATAAACTTAAGGTGATTAATAAGTTGGTAATAAACATGTTCCTTTTAAGATCTGCCAAGATTGTTGCTGACACGAATATGTTAATTAAGAATCATATTTTTTATTATTTATACTGACGTTACAAGTTATGCATTTCTAGCTATACTTAGTTTCGCCGAGTAACATTTTTGTAATTTCATAGTATACGTTGGAATTTTATACGAGATCTTATAAATTTCATTTTTCGCTTTGAACCTCGCCGTGTACAGCCTGAAGTTCAGATATAAAAAGAAGTATCGTCTTTCGTAAACAAATATTTTTATGAAATTTATGCTACAATGGTATTTATTTTACATTGTTCGGGAAATCGATGGGGTCGGGGTGTATTTATACAACATTGTGAGTTGTAATTCGTATGAATTGCTTTGATCTATTTGAATTAAATGTTTGATTTTATCTGTTTATTTAATTTTGGTTTAAGTAATTTTAATTTCGTATAAATATTTTCATTTAAATAATTTAATCAAAAAGTGTAAATAATTTTTATTTAATTAAACATTTCTAGTCTATTTAAAAATTATTAGATTTCTAGTCTTATTAAATTTTTTTTGATTTCTAGTCTATTTAAAAATTATTAGATTTCTGGTCTTATTAAAATTTTTTTGGATTTTTAGTCTTATTAAAAATTTTTCGATTTCTAGTCTTATTAAAATTTTTTTGAATTCTAGTCTTATTAAAAATTATTTGATTTCTAATCTTATTTTGAATTCAATTTTACGACTATACTTCAAAAATTGATCAAATTCGTTTGTGTCTTATTTATTTTTTTATTTCATCAAAGTTCTCCAGTTTTATTTAAAACGTTTTCCAATTCTATTTATACTTAAAAAAAAAGGAAGAATTCGTAAATCTTTTAATTTTTTTTAATTAGATTAAATTGTGCAGATTTATCAAAAACATTGAATTACCAAGTTGTATAAATATGACAAAAAATCATATTCGTTCGTGTTCGTTAAAATACACTTTTTTCGCTTTATCGTCCAAACGAATGAACTTGGCAGCGACGTTTGGCGCAACGTAAAAGGAATTTTGATAACGGGGTCACATTTCCACTGGTCCCTGGCCCTAATAGTTGCTACTCGCGGTCGGTCCCACGAAAGCTCAGTCTGAGTCGACCAGTCCGAAAGCCCGCGTCTCGCGCGAACACTGCAGCCGAAGGCCTTTCATAGCGCTGGAGAAGAAAAGTGTCGGCGCGCGGCCTATTTTTAGTCCGGAGACCAATTTCCACGGCGGCTCCGTGGTTGCGCGATCGCGTTCCAAGATCGGTTATAAATATTTTTGTGGAAGTCGGGGAGGGATAGAACGTGGGCCGACTGGAACAAACCCACGCTTTCGGCTAGAAAAGTTGAGACTCGCGGAAACGCGCGACCAGTTCGGGGAGCGAGCTTTCGGCAAGCGCACGCAAAGTTTGGTTTCATTCGATCTGGGAACATCGAGACGGTTGTTTTTTTCTATATGAATCGGCGATAACACGAACACGAACGAATCGAATGCGTCGGTGATTGGGGTGATTCGGAGGTTTAGAACTGAGGTTGAGGCTCGGCCGACGGTGAGCCGGAGAAATGGAGCCTGGAGCTGACGCCGAGACTCTTTTGCAGGCCCTCGAGGAGAAGGCCAAGAAGTACCAGGATGCCTTCGAACGCGAGGAGAAGATGCGGAAGGAACTCGAGGACCTCAACTCCAAGCTCTTGATGGAGAAGACCGACCTGCTCAAACAGCTCGATGGCGAGAAGGGATCTTTGTCCGAGTACCAGGAGAAGGCCCTTAAACTCGGAGCCCAGAAGATGGACCTGGAATCACAGTTGGCTGTAAGTAAATTACCCCATAAAACAAATCATCAAAGTCGGCAGAAATAAAAAAGTGCAAAACTTTTCACTTGTTGAAAAAAGTGAACGAATTTTTACTTGTTGAAAAAAGGAAAGGAATTTTTACTTGTTGAAAAAAGTTAAAGGATTTTTACTTGTTGAAAAAAGTAAAAGAATTTTCACTTGTTGAAAAAAGTGTAAAAATATTTACTTGTTGAAAAAAGTGGAAGAATTTTCACTAGTTGAAAAAAGTGAAAGAATTTTTCAACTATTCAACTTTGAAACGTTAACGATTACGTTTAATTAAAATTTTAAATTAATCAATTAATTTCGATTACGTCAATAATAATCGTAAACTAATTCAGGGAATAATTCATAGTTTTTCCTTCAAACTTCTTTCTTGAGAAAAATCTCCCGATGATTCACCATTCCAGTTCGAATTAGCAGTTCTAATTACCAGAAAATCGCGATGATTCAATGTGTCTGACGAAACTCGATTCGTACTACTTCTTCGACATCCGCTTCTAAAATAAGTGAATTCCAATTAATCACGAACTTTATCCGCCGAATCAGTAGAAACGATTAATCCGCCGACGTCTGACTAAAATATCTCCTCGCTACTTGGACCGAAATCATTTCCATTAATATTCCCCCGGAGAACGGATTTATCTTCCATAAAACGCGCGGAAGCCGAAAAATATTCCGTCGTCGGGGTATCGATTACGTTCGGTAATATCCCGTTGAACCGTGCTATTATTAAAAGCGCCTTCCTCGTTGCTCGCGGCAAAAAAATGCAAAACAAAAACCCACGCGGATCTCCGGAATCGTCACCGGAATCGCGGACGAAAATAATGCGCCTGGAATATTTATAATCCAGGAAAACGTCGTCGCGACGAGTGCACCGCTGGAAAGAATAACAGCTGGCGCGGAACATTTTTTCTCCCGTATTTTTATCCGGCGTTCGTTATTTTTGACGCGCGACCGCCGGTGGTCCCGCTCCAGTGTCACGTAGCGTCGTCAACCTTCGTTTCGTCGGGATTAATTGCCGGGCGGTTGAAAATAATCCTCTCTTCGGTCGCGGCTAATTACAATTAAACGTTCAGCGATATTCGTCGGCCGATACGCGGGGCGTCCTCTTTCGCTTCCATTTTGGTACCGGTAAAGTAGTAATGAGACGTCTAATTATAACGGATCCCAGATTCCAGGTTATTAAAAGTGGGCGTGGCCGAGGGTGTACGAAGAAAACAGGTGTGGCGCTTATTAATACGAAGTGACCCTGTGATACGTGCGTCATCCTACACATGGCTATCGCTCTTCCTGCCGTTCTTGGCTCAAACGCTTCCGCCGGTTGTCGCGAGCCGATGACGGATAGGGAGACCCCTTGCTCAGTCACCTTGCCAATAATCCCCCCTCGGACTAATATTAGGCTCTCCGGCCATTCGCTAACCCCGTTTTCGATCCGCGACGCGATTTATCGCCCCGTTAATTACGTCGGCGGATTGTTCTCTACCAATAGATGCAGCGTCCAGGTGCTGATACAACTGATCGGTAACTTTCGGTAAATCTGAACAGACAAAACCGTTGGCTTGCTGATTCAACTTAGAATGTTAGCTAAAAAGATAGAGAGAGACTCCCTGGTTGAAAAAACAAATTTTCACAAATGTAACATCAAACGATGTTAAATTGAATAGATTCAATGGTTTTTTATCCTATATATAGATAAGGCTGTTAAATAACTACATTTTTTAGTTGGACTCACTCTGAGTTAAATAAGAGTTAGTCCAACTTAGTTAGTCCAACCAAGTTAGTTAAATATGAGGTATCCAAGTCTTCTAGACCAGTTTGAGGAACAATAGAATCATCTTTAAATGGTCAAACTTTTTTCCACCATCTATCTTGTACATAAACATTGTACGAAGAAAAATTACTGAAGCAAGTGAAGTATCGATTTCACTTTACTATAGATACTTTCATAAATGACTAGGGCTGATTATTGGACGATTAACATCACTCGCTCTAAAAATTGTATAATAATAATTTACATTTGTTCACATAGTGGTCCTATAGAAACTGTTTGAGCAACATTGGCATTACTGTGTGCAAATAGGGCCCACCGGGGTAATTGTGACATACTGATTTTTAGTGCTAAAAGTAATGTTTATTCACTTTGTTAATGATTTTTGTAACAATTTTAACTTTAAAGATTAAATTGACATAAATATCACATTTTTCAGTTTAAGGGTGCAAAAATTAATTGTCAAATTGGGTCTTTTCTGAACATTTTTTGTCCATGTCTTTTTTTCTTAAAAGTTTAGTTACATCATGGGAACATAGTTTTAAAACATAAAACTTATTTTCATTAATATTTATAGAGACAGAAAATCCTAAAAACTGTGTTTAATTCAAAAAGTTCCTTATAATATGTCGTCATAAATCGGTTTTTGAATGGAATAATACAATTAAAAATAGATAAATGTGATTTTTTATATTCAAATACGGTCTTAACAGTTAAATATTAAATACAGAAAAGACATTATATTCTTCGATATCTTCAATGAAACTTTTGATTTCCAAGAATGTTAAAAAATTTGCTAAATTTATTTAAAAAAATCGGATGTGATCTATGTTCGACTGACTCGTTAAATTCCAGAGTCTTGTTTTTCCACTTAAAACCAGCTTACAGTCGTTACTTCCATATCTTCTCACTGATTTCGATAGTAATCTATCTCAATCAACCACTTTTCTCGATCGCTCCAACTGCAAACTGAACTAATTTTCATCTCCACTCGCTGATTCATCGAAATCAGCACCGCAACATTAATAGAGGTAGGCGCCAGGCGCCCGTCTGTAAATTATCATCAGCGGCTCGACCCGGTTGGATCCCGATCGCGGATTAAATTTAGCGCGTCAACATTGGCTAATTCTGCCGACTTGGGATTTATTTGTCGGCCGAGCGGTTTGTTTACACGGCGCGGCTGTTCGCAGGATATCACCGACAGATTCCAACAAGAAGAGGAGGCCAGAAACAGCTTGTTCCAAGCCAAAAAGAAGTTGGAACAAGAAGTTGCAGGACTGAAGAAGGACATCGAGGACCTCGAGTTGTCGATACAGAAGGTCGAGCAGGACAAGGCCACCAAGGACCACCAGATCCGCAACTTGAACGACGAGATCGCGCACCAGGATGAGCTCATCAACAAGCTCAACAAGGAGAAGAAGAACCAGGGTGAAGTTAACCAGAAGACTGCCGAGGAATTGCAGGCTGCTGAAGACAAAGTTAACCACCTCACAAAGGTTAAGGTTAAGCTTGAACAGACCCTGGATGAATTGGAAGACACCTTGGAACGCGAAAAGAAACTTCGGTAAGTGTTTGAAGATATAGATTCTTGTTGAAATTGGAAATTTTTATCTTTGCATTCTTTCTTTTACATCATTACATTAAGTAATAACCTATATAATATTTAACTTTGACTTCCATTTCCAACTACTTATACTTTAAATTAAGTTGAAGTTTAAAAAAGTTATACGTGAACCTTTTAGTTCGCTCTAAAAATTATAGCTACAAAAGTGTCTTAATTTAAGACACTGACGTCTTAATTTAAGACACTTTTGTAACACCAGTTATTACAGTGTGAAAATATTCAGAAATTGAATAAACTCATAAAACTGTAAATTTTTTCCTTACAGCGCCGACGTTGAAAAGAACAAGAGGAAGGTAGAGGGAGACCTTAAACTCACTCAAGAAGCTGTTGCTGATCTCGAAAGAAATAAGAAGGAATTGGAACAGACCATCCAACGCAAAGACAAAGAATTGTCGTCGCTCACAGCTAAGCTTGAAGACGAACAATCCTTGGTCGGCAAACTCCAGAAACAAATCAAGGAACTCCAGGCCAGAATCGAAGAACTCGAAGAAGAGGTAATGTGTTTCACCATCTATCATATAATCTAAAAAACTAGGTATAGCTGTGACCAAATTATTACAATCACTATTTTAATTAAAGGTTGAAGCCGAGAGACAAGCTCGTGGCAAGGCTGAGAAACAACGCAGCGACCTCTCACGAGAACTCGAGGAACTTGGTGAACGCCTTGAGGAAGCTGGTGGTGCTACCTCCGCCCAGATCGAACTCAACAAGAAACGCGAGGCTGAGCTCAGCAAACTCCGCAGAGATCTCGAAGAAGCCAACATCCAACACGAATCCGCCCTCGCCATCCTCAGGAAGAAGCATAACGATGCTGTTGCTGAGATGGGAGAACAAATTGATCAGCTCAATAAGATCAAGGCTAGGTAAGTTGACGAAAACCTGAAGTCAAATTAAAGCAGGAGTTAAATTAATTAAGTTAAAAGAGGAGTAACTTTTGAATAGAAATCTTTCAATGAAAACAATTTGATTGTGCAATTGATTGAAACTTGAAGATAAAGTTGTACAATATTTTGTTAGAGCTGAAAAAGGCCGTAATGACATCCACGTAGAATTGAACAACGCACGCGCGGCCGTGGACGTTGTAGCTCGGGAGAAGGTAGAGAGTTGTCCACCAAAATAGACATTTGTTTGTTCATTTGGATTCCCCCTGATTGCACGATTTTTCAATTACATGTTCTTAGCTCGTGCGGTGAAGTGATTATCACGTTCGATTCCAGACAATCATGTAATAATCTGTCGTGAATGTACATTGTATACTCCTCAAACACGTCTAGTAACATTTAGAAATATCCCATGTTGTTAACACTGTTTAATTCAATGTTTGTAACATGCAGAATTGAGAAGGAGAAGGTTCAATACTTCAGTGAATTGAACGACCTCCGTGCAACGGTCGACCATCTTAGCAACGACAAGGTAGAGTCTCGTAAACCTTTACATTCACAGCAAACTAACGCCACTAACAAAATGCAGCCTGGAGAAAGAACGAGGCCATCTTGATGATCATACCTGAATCATTCAATCACAATAATCTCGAGAGAAATTCTCAGTGTTGAATAAGGTTTATGCTTGTTGCTTGCTTCCTTTTGTTTGACGGGATGTATTTTCGTTTACTGACATAAACGAAAATCTGTCCATCTTCCCCGAGAAGTTCAATGAAACTCATCACGTTTATCATCCGAAATCCAGGCTGCTCAAGAAAAGATTGCCAAGCAATTGCAACACCAACTGAACGAAGCTCAAGCCAAGATCGAAGAACTGAACCGAACCGTCAACGACTTCGACGCCGCGAAGAAGAAGTTGTCGATCGAGAACAGCGATCTGCTGCGCCAGCTCGAAGAAGCCGAGTCCCAGGTGAACCAGCTGTCCAAGATCAAGATCTCGTTGACGACCCAATTGGAAGACACCAAGAGGTTGGCCGACGAAGAGGGCCGCGAGCGCGCCACTCTTCTGGGCAAGTTCCGCAACCTGGAGCACGACCTGGACAACATTCGCGAGCAAGTGGAGGAAGAGGCCGAGGGCAAGGCCGACTTGCAGAGACAGCTCAGCAAGGCGAACGCCGAGGCGCAGCTGTGGCGCACCAAGTACGAGTCCGAGGGAGTGGCCCGCGCCGAGGAGCTCGAGGAGGCCAAGCGCAAGCTCC
The DNA here is from genome assembly GCA_022817265.1 of Masnerella sp. ZL-2020. Taxonomy (NCBI): domain Eukaryota; kingdom Metazoa; phylum Arthropoda; class Insecta; order Hymenoptera; family Scelionidae; genus Masnerella; species Masnerella sp. ZL-2020. The sequence goes on from JABFPQ010000121.1 coordinate 8,755, forward strand.
AGTGCCGTCTCGCCGAGGCCGAGGAGACCATCGAGTCGCTCAACCAGAAGGTCATCGCGCTGGAGAAGACCAAGCAGCGACTGGCCACCGAAGTCGAGGACTTGCAGCTCGAGGTCGACCGTGCGACCGCCATTGCCAACGCGGCCGAGAAGAAACAGAAGGCCTTCGACAAGATCATCGGAGAATGGAAACTCAAGGTCGACGACCTTGCCGCGGAGCTCGATGCCAGCCAGAAGGAGTGCCGCAACTACAGCACAGAACTTTTCAGACTCAAAGGTAAATGTGAATTTCATGTGATTTTTCATGTCAAATAGACACTACTTACTTAATAAGAGAACAGTATTACTATAAAAAATAATAGTATGTCGGAAATAGAATCGGTATCTTGTAAGTGGAAAGTCTATTTGATATCTGGGCAATCCGAAGTCCACTTTCTTCAAAGAGACGGCTAACTGCGGGACACTTTTTCTACTTCAGTCATCTGAATCCAAATTCCCCTGAATCGAAATCAACTTTCGTCATTCTAAATTTGACCATTAAACGATAAGGTTAGGTTAAGTGGAATATTTTTTAAGCAGAAAATTTGTGGCGGCAGCACTGTCGATCATTTTTAGGCGCGAGATATGAATTCTATTATATAAAAATAAACATTACTTTTTTGGCATTTATATTTTGTAACATCTACCAGTTGAACCAATAGGAACTATCTAGTCGATGATAAATCAATGTTATCGACTAGTTGTATTATTTAAATTTAACACTAGAAGGACGGGAAAATGCTACCAGACAAAAAAGACGGATGGGTCATTTTGACCCAAAGATAATTAATCATGAATAAATAAACATAAAGAGTACCGATTATTAGTTTTTATCATTTGTTTATTTATTATACATTATATTGACATCTTTCATAACAATTTTGTAATAAATAATTAATTAAACAAAACCATTTTCTTACTGTGATTCATATGCAAACAATCAGGTACAGCATGAGATCACACGAAAAACTAAAAATTATGTCTATGCATTAAAAAATAGTATATTATGCAACAAGGGAGGGGAATTAGCGATTTCTCCCAGGGTGAAATGGCGGCACGAGACGAAACGTTTTGTTATCCAGTCTAGTATAAAAATTACAAGTGATCAAATTATCATTTTGGGTCAAAATGACCCATCCTTCCTTCTAGTGTTAAACAAACGAATTCATATTTCTTGATTTTTAAAAACTCGAAATTTTAGTTGAAATATTATCTCATTCATAAGAGGACCCTTACATTTACAAAAAATAAAGAATTAATTTGCCGCTTTTAAACATCATTCGAATCATTTGTTCGAAAACAATGTAATTTTTCACGGTTTACAACGAAACAGTATATCAAAACTTTTACAATATATATTGTTCGAAAAAAATATATCTATATTTTACACGAAAAAAGTACTTTTACGTGATATATAACAAGAAATCTTATGTAATTTTCTACTACGAATTTACAGTGTATCTGATAAATGTTTGGAAAATATTATTTTTATTATTTTTTTTAACGTTATTGTTAACATAATAGTTGGTATGAAAGGTTTTTTTATTTTCTATTAATTTTATTATATTATTTTGATTGAGTCGCCGCATACACAATATTACTATACAATATCTCTTTTAGTGGAAAATTAATTAAACTGTCTAAAAATAGTGCATAGTCATTATTTCAATGACGACTGAATTCATGCCACGACTCAATATAACATAATCCAACCAATCAAAACAACTCCGACACTGATGTCTAAAGAACTTGACTTCTCACTACCATTCGTTTTATTCATCTTTTTGTTCACCGCACACCCGCCCACCATCCAGCGGCCACTTTTCGGTATTGTTTGTTTATTTATTTTTTTAATTTTCATTTTTTAGACACATCTCTGCCCGAAGTGCTCACTTAAGTAAATTCAATCACGCTTATGCGGACAGAAGGGCCGTGTCAGGGTAATTAGAGGCATAATAATTGATAGCGAGACAGCACTTGCGTAACGTATTAAACGCTGGATCGTTGCGTCGAGTTTGACGTTCGAAATTTCTAACTCAATATTGTTTGCGCGTAGGTGGGCGTTCGCGGGCGGACCAGCGGCGCCACCGGCGCACAGCAGTTACCCCAGCGGACCCGCGCAACACCAGGACCCCATCCTGAACCAGATCGGCTTCGCGAACCACCTGGCGAACCATCTGGCCGTGCAGGCCTCCAGCAACATGGACCTGATCGCGAGTCTCGAAAACGGCGGCTCGCCGTCGCTGTCGTCGTCGCCGCCGGCCTCGCAGATGTCGCAGGAAATGATGAACGCGATGAAACTGGACGACCATCGGAAGATTCCACCGCGACCCATAGGAACCGAGCGCGCCTGGAAGAATTATGGCGCGGCGTCCGGCGGAGGCGCCACTGGCGCCGGGGCTGGCGCCGCCGGCGCCGCCAACGCGGTCGCCAGCAACGCCAACCAGAGCGCGTGCGCGCCCACGGCTGCGCTTACCACCACCGTGGTGTCGGCGCCGGGTGGACCGACCGATGGTCCGGACACCTCCTCCATCAACTGGATGATCGGCGCGGATAAGCTCGTTGGCTCTTGGACTGGGTACGCGCCGCCTACTGTGGATCGACACCAGATGCAACCCCTCGCGAGGTCCAATCCCCAGGCGTCCTATCGCCGCATTCCCACCGTCGAACCGCCTGATTTACATCAGATGATTGATACCAGCTTTCAGGTAATTTTTATGTTTCTTTTAGTCTTTTGAATTTGACGAAAGATTTGCGAATCAGATAATTCCGGAAATTTACAGCACAGACGTTTTCTGAACTTTCATGAATACTAACCTATTTGTTCATACATGTACATTTTTTATGCAACATATTTTAGTTGAAAAGAAAAAGTCACCAACATATAATAAATACGGAACAAATCCAGACAGGATAATAACAAAACACTAAATATGCATATTGCTGAAATTTGATTACGAAGCTCTAACACAATGTTAACATTTGCATGGATAACGTTTCGTGTCTTTGCACAAATAAATTGCCCAAGAGTTAAAAACAAATTTTTGGCCACTTGAAATCAGAGATCGGCACTTATGTTAAATGTAAAATATGTTAACTGTTAACTTTTTCATAAAAGATGAAAATTGATAATTTTTAGTGTTACTCATCAAGTTATAAGAATAATTTTTAGACTTTCTAATATTTTTAAAATTTTATATATATATATATGAAACTGCACAAATCATATTGGGATCTGACATGGGGGCGTGGTCTTGATAAAAATGGCGACGAAGAGTCAAAAATTTCAAATTAGTAACTTATGACCTCTATTTTTTTATTTAATTGGTATTATTTACTGTTAATATTTACAATTGGATTGCGTTGAAACTTATTAAAGAGAAATTTGCTTACTTTACTTAGAAGTTATAGTTTAAATTTGTTATTTAATTCAGTGTTTTTGACTAAAAATGGTTCTTAAAAAATCCACTAGATGTCACTTTGAGAGAGATGTCAGTTCCCAATAGGTTAGAAAAACTTTTAGGTTAGAATTTACATTACGTGATTGAAAAATTCATGCTCGGTTTTCAAATATTAATCATGGAACAACAAAATAAGCAAATTGGTTATAACAATTTAATTGTTCAATTTTAAAACAAAATGCAAAGTCTTTGACATTTTCTATTTCGCAGCAACAATACTAGACATCCTATTACTAATCGACTGTCGGTTGAATCGAGATACGAGCCAAGAAGACTTCAATGCAACTCTGTCGGTAAAGTAGATTTATGAAAACACGTGAACTTAAACTGAATCTTGCCATCATGCCGCAATATTAACGTGTGTTACCTGTGTGTAGTGTAAAATTGAGGTTACACAAATATTGCATTTGAAATAAACTAAAAACCATGGGCAAACAAAAAAAGGCAAGACGAGGTGCAAGTTGCAAAAATAACCCAACTGGTGAATTGCCGTTAGGACCAGAAGAAAAAAATTGTGAGGATTCTACAGAAGAACTTTTGGGAAAAATCATGCAACAGGTTAGGTTTGATTTTTGTACAATATTTAACTTTTATTGAACATACTAACTCAATCCATACATATGATACAAATTGATATTTTGTCTAAATATACAGTTAAACTCATTTAATCTTCGAATAGATTTTATTGTATGTATTTGAAGAAATTAGAATTAAGTTTTTTTGTTTTTTCAAAACATCCATCAGAAAATTTTTTTGTATACATTTATTCTTTTCCATTGGTAATTAATAAATATTCACACGTTTTTTAGCAACAACTGATAATTATAATTATTTTTTATAATCATTTTATTTTTAATATTTCAGATAACAGGACTTGATTTTGAAGATAAATTAGAAGGTGTACATGCTTTGGAAGTGATTTGTAATGATCCTGTTAAAGCTGTTGAAGTCACTCAAAAAAATATAATCAAAGTTGTGAGTCCTTTACTCATAGACGACAGTGATATGGTTCGGGCTGCTACTGCAAGTGCATTTAGATCTATGGCTGATAATGGTGGCGATGAAGCCATATCAAATTTGATTCAGAAAGACGTCTTAACTCCTCTCGCAGCTTTATTCAAAAAAGTACTAATTAATTACAATTCTAATTCGCACTTTTTTTGCATTTAAAGTACATGTATATATGTTTTCCCAACTAGTGGGTGTGAGAAAAGTAGATACTTTTCCCACTAGTGGGAAAAGTATCCACTTGTCCCACGCCCACTCGATGGGAAAAGTATCATGTTCAACTCGTGTTTTGTTCTTTTCCCACTCCCAGCCACTGCCACTCGTTTAACAATGTACTATTATTTTATTTGCAGCATTACACACAATGGAATCCAAACATCGAATCTTCAAAGACGAAAAACAAAAAAGTAGATTACAAACGAGAAACTTTTCTCCAAGCAATTAACTTACTATGGTCACTTGCTGAAAAGAATGAAATGGTCTTGCAACGAACACACGCAGAAAATTTAACATCAGTGTTACTGTTGTTTTTGGACACTCAAACGTATGACGCACTAACGACCATTTCAGCCCTGCAGTGCATTCTAACATTAGCAGACGAAAATCCAATAATGCTCGGCGAGTTAAAGGATCACAAGGAGCGGGTTTCAAGGATCATGGATGTGGAACCAAATGCTGTAATTAACGAAGTCCAGGCTCTGCTTCTGCGGACCTTGGCTGCGTGTTTAATGGTCAACATTTGTGGCAACTTTTCCATTGAAACTGACCAGACAATTGTAAAAAAGTGTCTAGGCCTGTTTTCGCGATCGCTTGATTTTTGGGAAGAACAACTGTATAGAAAAGTGTTCCCGCCTTTACAACAAGATAAGACTCAGATAAAGAAGGGAACGGAACCCATTTTGGAAAATCTAAAATATGTAATGGATGCGAAGAGATCAGCTGTGGAAATGTTGGCAAATGTGTGCACGCAATTTGATGGCGAGGAATCGGAGGACGAAGATTCGGAGTGCGAGGATGAAATGGATTCTGGAAACGGTTCGGACAAGAATGAGAAAATTTCTGATAAAAAAAATGGAGTCATGAGTGGAGAACTGGTCGACACGAAAATCAATGATTTGATTTCTCAAATTATTGACGAGGAAAAGTTGATTGAACAAATCTGGAGTAAAACGTACGCACTTCCTAAGGATATGTTTCAGGACTTGGAAAAAAGCGAGGAGGGGAAGAATTTGTTGTCAATGTTTGACACGTTACGCCATAGGTCTTACTTTTGTTTAGCAAATATGGTTTTGAACGTTAAGAGCGACTACTTTTCTGACATCAACAATTTGCACAAGTTTGTATAATTGATTCACTTTTATAACATAATATTGACTGTATTTATATTATTAAATATTTTGTTATAAAACAAAATTCAATAAATTATCTTATTTTTACAGCATGTATACTGAAACCATGAAGGTGATTTCTGAATCAGACATGACATTCTTTGGCGAAGTATTCAACAATGAATTACTGGAATCTGCAACTTCTCTTGTGCGAGCTATAGTGCAAAAAATTAAACAACTTGAAGTTAATCCGTTCCAAAACATGACAGAAGACGATATCACAACATGGAGCGCACCAAAAATATCCCAATCATCTGCAGCTAGTCGAGCTAATCAACTCAACATTATGGGAAATTTAGTACAAATTATTTTCAGAGATTATACGTATTATAAAGCTGTGGTAGAGGTAATTCATATTTTGTTTAACAATGGCAATTGATCATTGCATATCTTAACACATATTGTTTAATAATATGTTTATTGCAGAAATTAGTAGATTTTTTATTGGCAGCGTTGTGTCTCCAAAAAGAAGCTTGGGTTATGGCAGAAGGTCTGGACACAGTTATAGACATATTTTCAGATGACTCCACTGATGAATTGGCAAAAGAAGTTAATTTGATTAATAGACTGAATCATATATCAAAACTTTTCGACAAATTTGTAAGTAAATTATTTCAAATTTGATCTATCATAATAAACTATAAAACCTATCATT
>JABFPQ010000122.1:0-15313 GCA_022817265.1 Masnerella sp. ZL-2020
ATTTTATTAACTAAATTTTCATATCCCATTTCGTATAAAATTAAGAAATAATTATTGAATATAATAAATTTAATTTTTAGAGGGACAAAAATTCATAAAAAGTTAGCTCCTCAAGCCCCAGCTTCTTCGTATAATTATAATTATGCATCAAGTTCGAAGTATGGGAATAGTTCAAAGACTAAGTCAACCTTTAGACCATATTCAACTTATTCTCGACAAGACGATGAACCTCAAACGCCAAAAAGAAGGAAATTAGAATATACTGAAACAACTTCATCTACGCTCTTGCGTACCGAAAAAGTACAGTAAAATTGTTATGACAAATTATCATTATTTTTTACTAGTTACATTTATTTCTGATTCTAGTCTGATATTACAGGGTAAAGTAATAATCAAAAAAACATGCAAAAAAATAAAAATATTTTGTATTATCAATTTATTGTTTCAGATTACTAATTTTTAACAGCAAAACAAATTACAATAAAAACTTGTTGAAAGAATGAATTAATTGTGATGAAAATGTTGTCACTAATTTTCAGTAACCTATCAGATCAAAATGCATTGCTTTTATGCAAAATAATATCAAAATAGTTTTTGCACTTTAGATAATATTATCTTATTTGTTACTAGTATATATCTATACTGTATTACTGTAATTATTTCATCTTTTGTAGAAATTGGTTGGGAGAAATTATTTTGAAGTTGATACTGATGGTTATGTAAATGTATGGACTGATGGAGCTTGCAGTAAAAATGGGAGAGAGAATGCAAAAGCTGGCATTGGGGCTTTTTTTGGTTTTGATCATCCTCTGTAAGATTTTTTTCATTTATCTTAACATTTCATCTATTAATTGATTGATAAAATTTATATTATTTTTATACGTAATTATTCACATTTTTGTTTGTTTAGAAATGTTTCTCGACCAGTAGACACTAGATCTACTAATAACTATGCAGAAATTAAGGCAGTAACTGAAGCTGCAAAACAAGCGTCAAGAAATGGCGTGAAGAAATTGAAGATTAACACTGATTCGCAATTTTTAATAAAATGCATAAATAATTGGATGCCAAAATGGAAACGTAATGGTTGGGTCAGTAGCACAGGAGATCCAGTAATAAATAAAAGTGAACTTCTGGAAATGGAAAAAGAACTTAAGTATTTTGATAAAATTGACTGGGTAAGTTATCTCAAATTTGAAGTAATGAATTTATTTATATTCATGTTTTCCTACAAAGATGTGTGTATTAAATATTTAAATCTGCATTAAAAAATTTAATTTTTTAATATACAAACTTACATTTACTTTACAAAAGTTTTTATTCATTCGTATTTAAAAATTGCCAATTCTCAACTAATGATGAATAATTAACATTAATTTATTGTATTTTACATGGATGTTTAATTATGAACTGAGTAATTGAACTTTTACACCAAATAAGTGATCTTAAAACATAGTAATTTGTTTACTCGATTTTTCTTTATTTATCTCTAATAAATTTTAATTTCAGAACCATGTTCGTGGACATAGAGGTAATGTAGGAAATGAGATGGCTGACCAGTTGGCCAGAAAAGGAGCTGAGCAAAACTGACACTTCATTTAAAAGTTAAAAACGATACGTTTTTCGATTTAATATATATATAACAATTAGTTAAGTTGTGAAAGTCTATTAGTTGTGTAAGTTCTTAAGCATAGCTGAGTATTTTTATAAAAATATGATAAGTAATAAACAGTTTTTCATAAGCAAGAAGTAAACTGAATAATTATTTCATTTGAAAGGAGTAAGTTTATTGAATCAATATTATTAAAAGGATAGTTTAATTTATATTTAATTCATGTTTATACGTAACTTTATTATTTTAACAATTAACATCTTAAAAAATTATTTTACAAAATATCTTGAAAATTATTTTTTATGGTGTTTCACGTGACTTTTATGATGTTGAGATACTGCCTTTGAATCTGCTTGACTAATTTGTTTCAAAATTAAGTAAATGTCTTCTGGAGGTACTTGTAAATTAAGCATATCTATGAGAACTCTGAAAAATACAAATTTGTAAATTTAAATATCATTATCAAATGCAGAAAATAGATGTCTCAAATAATTAATGTTGTTTGTAGACAATATTAAATATATTGAACTCTATATTAAAGATGTGTCATATTTCATACTTGAAAATTTCAGGTGAAGTCTGTACTCCTGCAATTCTTGCAAGAGTAATCAAGTCGTTCTGGTGATCCATCTTTCTAAATAATACTTCACGTTTTGACAATCAATTATGTTTATTTGCATTTGTTTTGCTCAGCACTTGTGTTTGTATGCTTAAAACTTAGATTAAACAGATTTTGAGTAGCAATTCACTAATAAAAACCATCTTCTGTCATAGACATAGTTCAAGAAAACTTCTAGATGGCGCCCCATCTTTACATCTGTCAAAAGTTGTCAATTTTGAGAAAAAACACTGACAGAAATGCTGCATGAAAAAAACATTATTTTGATTAGATATGTCAAAATTGAAATGATATATTATCTTAAAAATTTCAACAAATTTCAAACATTTTCAAATTAGATTGAATATTAGATTGATATATCGTAATATTTCGATTCGATACTCGAATACGTGGAAGTCGTCATCTGACAATATGAGAATATTCAAGTCGCTAATGGCATTAGTTTTAAGGTTATCCAATGTTTACTTGTCATTTGTAAGTGTAAAATATGTATAAAGTCGTCCATACGTCAAAATGAAAACGTCAAAGTGAAGCAATGTAATGCATTGAAATTGAAGCGTGAAAAGAATCGACATGTTTTTTCCAATCGGCTGGCCGCGCGTATTAAATGCGCCGGAACCTGAAAAAATACGAGCAGTGGTCTGCAATAGAGATAAGATTCTTTTCGCTATATTAACCACTGATGCTCTCTCCATCTGGTATTGCAAGGTATTATTTTCATTCGTTTGTTAATATACTTGTTTTTGATGATTGAAAGATATGTGTGTCAGATTGACATACATTGAACTACATTTTGACATTTGGCAGAATGACATCAGTCTGTCATTTGAATCATCACTTTAGATTAATTGATACAATTTGATCATTATGATTAATTCTTTGAATGGAATCAATTGAGTTATTCTGAATAATATTATGTTAATGAATCTTTGAACAGTTAATTTTTGTTTTAATGTTTTCAGGATTTATTTTAACTTGTTGCTTTATGTAGATAAGAAATATTGTAATGTTAATATGTAATATAAATCTTGTATAAGTAAAAGTATAAAAACTAAACATGTAAAATATAAGTTAAAAAACTGAATTCAATTTTAATTATATTTTTAATTAAAATTTAATATAATTCATTAATTTAATTCTATTCAAGTTTTTTTAAATATATTTTTAATATAGTATCAGATAAAAAAATTATCTATTTTTTATTTTGCAAAAAATAATTATTTATTTGTTTATGATTCCAGCCTTGTGTACCTATTGTATTCATAAGGCGTACACCAGATTCATTAGAGAAACACGGTACAAATATATTGGTACAATGGATACCAGACTCTAGTATGTTAGTCGTTGCGGTAAGTATAACAAAATTTAATACCAGTCATAACTATCTAACTTATTGAGTCATTAATTCAATAAAATAACATTAAAAAATATATGACCAAATATTTTAATACCAATTTATTATTTACAGACATCGGATAGTTATTTGTTATTTTACCGATTATCCGAAGTAGATCCTCGAGGAATTTACGAACAAAAGGATTCGCCAATCAGTAGTTTAAGAAGAGATAGTGCAGAATTATTCATAAAAGAAGTGATTCCCTCCTTAAAATTAACATTTGTATGTATTTTTACTTTTCTTATTTCTATTTTCTTTTCTTTACATATTTTAAGTTATAACTAAGTTTGGAAAAATTGATTTAAATCGTGATTGAAATCATGATTTTTTCAACCTATAGGTTGGAATTGTTGATTTAAATCAGGTTTTGTTTCCAACCCTAGTTATAACTTTTATATAAACATTAGAAAAATATTGAAAAATGTATTGTTTAATAGGAAAAATCTGTATGGATTGATGGAGGAATTAGTTCCTTAGTCTGCATTCGAGATGAATTGATGGTGGCTACCAATACAAGTCACATCATACGTCAAAAATGGGATGGGTCAATGAACCGTGATTATTCCTTAGATTTACGAAGGATCCCATTTAGCGTGGATCAGCAAATATCTACAGTCGCAGTTCCTTTGACAGAGAAAAATGTATATGTTATTGATATAGAATACTCTCCATTAGTAGGAGGATTTGCGATAGTGCTCAATAATGGCAAGGCTGCTTTCCTCACAGCTCATTCACTTAAATTTGATCCAAACGTAAGCAACTTAATCAATCTATTTAATTAAGCAACTTAATTAATATATTTCGTTTATACACAATTCACATTTTTATATCTCACCAATTTTTTTCACTTTTAGCAAGTTCAAGGAGTTTGGGCTCGGGATTTAGAGGATGCAACCTGTGCTGCTGTAAATCATAAATATCGTCTCATGGCGTTTGGTAGAAAAAAGTATGCTTCATTTTTTGTTACTTTAACTCATGAAATACAATTATAAAGATTTAAAAAAAGTATTCACATTATTATTTTTAATGGGTGAAAATTGTCTATTTACAATGTTTAATTTTATTTTTAGTTCTGAAGGAGTTGTATATTATGTCGACGAGACAACTGGAGCTTTAGAAATTTCCCATACATTACGTTTGTCTTCCAAAGATTACCCTGGTACACCAGGATCCGTTAAATGTTTAAGGTGGACTCCTGACAGTTGTGCGATAGCGTTAGCATGGGAAGGTGGAGGACTGGCAATTTGGAGCACATTTGGTGCACTACTTTTATGTACACTGAAATGGGATTATGGATTAAGAGTTGATCTTACAAGAGATAATCCTCTTCAAATTCATATGATGGTAAACTAGATTAATCAAATTACAGTTTCTTTTGGTATTCAAAAAATTATCATACCAATACCAGTTAATAATAAATCATTAAATTTGTTTAATCAAGTTACTTTTTTTGGTATTGGAAAAAATTTACACTAATAATAATTAAATAGTGTAGTTTTTAAGCCAACTCTATGAATAGATAATTACATTTTATCTCTGTAGAATTCACTGATTGTGATATTTGTACTGGTTAAATATTAAAATAAATAAATTAATATAAATTAATAATACATTTTTTTATTAATGCAGGAATGGTCAGCAGAAGGTTATCAATTATGGATGGTTCGTGAATCTCCAGAACCACCTATAGTAGAAGAAAATGGTAATGAGTATCCAATCAAAAGACGATCATTGATACAATTAGATTTCGTCAAAAGTCCTCTGACTGTTAATCCATGCATGGTAAGAATAATAGTAATGATATTAAAATTATAATTTGTTAATTTTGGATGGAAAAAATAAAATTAAATATTTTCTAGGGTCACCATGGTCATTTATATTTACAAGGGGAAGATCGTTTATATTTAAATCTAGGAAGTGGTGTCACCAATCGAAATACAGGTTTTCATATGAACGAGGTTTCTGTTGATAACTCTATACAAACATTATCAGGGTCTAAACAGTGGTTGGTTGTACCAATACCAATGGCTTATTCAGGATCTAACTGGCCAATAAGAGTAAGAAACTATTTTTATATAAAAACTCCTTATGAATGTAAATTTAAAATTTACCTATTAGTAACTTGTAATTTACCTTTATAGTAACTTGAGTAACATGATAATTTACCTATATACTAACTTGAAGAACTTAATAATTTACCTATATCTTTTATTATGAATACACTTATATTTACAAACGATCTAAATTTGGTACAGTACATAATAAATTTGTCAACAGTTTACAGCAATTGACAATGAAGGATTAAGCATTGCCGTTGCTGGTCGTACAGGCCTAGCTCATTATTTTCTTCCAACAAGAAAGTGGAAACTCTTCGGAAATGAAACTCAAGAAAAAGATTTTATAGTGACTGGTGGTTTACTTTGGTATCGTGGTTTTCTAATAGCCAGTAGTTACTCTTTAGCTGATGACAAAGATGAAATCCGAATTTACCCTCGAGATACACGTTTGGACAATGCTTATGTACGCAATGTTAAAATGTCTTCTCAAGTTTTATTGCTCAACACTTTGAAGGATCGTCTTTTGACGTTTTGTGCCAATGCTCAAATTAGCATTTATGATATGGCATTAGAAGGAGAAGAAGGTAACTATTTTAATTATTATTATTAATTCATATTAATATTCATCATTAAAACTAATATTAATTAAAATTTTGATTATCTAATTTTTAATTTTTGTAGGAACAGGAAGTATTGAGTTAACTAGAACTCAAACCGTTGATATTGGTTGTTTATGCGTTCATCCTGCTTGTGTTGTTAGTGCAACATTAACTACAATTCGTGCTGAAACTGCTGGAAGTCATCCTCATCCAGAAAGTCTTTTACTTAACGTATCAGGACGTCTTATGATGGTACAGAGGGAACATAGTACAGATAATTCTGATGTGGTATGTTTCATAATATTATTATTATTATCTATATTCTACAAATAATATTATGGTACCTCTATCTAAAAAAATCACTATAAAACTATCATAATTTCAATTTTTAATTTTCACTCATAGTTGGGAATACATTAGTAATTGAAATTTAATTTTACAGCTTTTCACTTGTGGTGCTCCAACAGTATTAGCTTCCTGTGTCGAAAACGTATGGGTACCATGGCGTTCAAGACGCGACAAACCACACCTGACTGAAGCACTCTGGCTGTTTTGTGGCGCTCATGGGATGCGAGTATGGCTACCGCTTTTTCCTCGAAATCACCAAGACAAAGCACATACGTTTATGATCAAACGAATAATGTTACCTTTTCATCTACGCATTTATCCGTTGGCAATTTTATTCGAAGATGCTATTTTATTAGGAGCTGAAAATGATACTGTTTTATATACTTCTGACACGAATTCTCCTTTTTCATTACCGTTCAGTTTATTGGAACTTACAGTAAGTAACACCATTAATTGAATATCATTTTTAAAATTATCAATGATAATAATTACTTCGTTTTCAGAATAATAATAATAATAATAATAATAAATAATTGTTTCAGAGTCAAGTATATTTGAACCAAATTTTGCGACAATTAATTCACCGAAATTTAGGTTATCATGCATGGGAAATTGCCAGGTCTTGTTCAGCTTTACCATATTTTCCCCATTCATTAGAACTGTTACTACACGAGGTTTTAGAAGAAGAAGCAACGAGCAAAGAACCAATCCCAGATGCACAACTACCATCTGTTGTGGAATTCATTCGTGAATTTCCAGGAGTCTGGGCCAGAGCAGTAGTACAATGTGCAAGAAAAACAGAAATTGCTCTTTGGCCTTATCTGTTTTCAGTGGCTGGTCCTCCAAAGAAATTATTACAAGATTGTCTGCAAAGACAACAGCTGGATACTGCTGCTAGTTACCTTATAATACTACAAAATTTAGAACCTTCAGCTGTTAGTAGACAACATGCTACGTTGTTGTTGGATGCTGCTTTGGAGAAAGGAAGATGGGAACTTTCTAAAGATTTAGTTCGATTTTTGAGAGCTATTGGTAATAATTTAATTAAGTAATTTTATTTCAAAATGAAACTCATAATATTTTTCTTATTGAAAGTGGTATTTTCTACTAAAATATTGCCATTTATGAACTAATTAAAATTATTTTTGTATTTTGGTATATGTATTTAGTTCCTGAACTGTAAAAGAAAAATTGGTCTCGAAAAATTTATAAATAAAGGAATTTTATATTATGTTATTAAAAAAAGAATGTCTTTTTACAGATCCTAATGATGTGGAATCACCTCGAACATCTTGGGGTGGCACTGCTAAACTTGGAGGACCACCCCCAACCCCACCAGTTTCTCCTCACGAAGATGATCTTTCACTCGTTTTGGGAACAATGCAGGTGTCTCGAAGTCGTAGTTATAGTACAACAGTAACTCCCAAAATACAGTCGGATGGTCCAAGTAAAGATTCTACTCCTTCTTCAATGTTGGAAAAAACACGAAATGTTGTGATGAGACGCAAAAAATCTGTACCTGCGGTGAAAATGGAAAAGACTGATAACAAGTAAACATCAATTTCATGCATTTTATTTATTTAGCATTAGTTAACAGTTTAGATTTTCCTAATCAATGAATAGATTTTTAATTGAAAATTTAGAAACTAACAAAATTTAGAAAAACATGATTGAATATGATTTCTTAATCAAGTAAATATTTCATCTATCTCTATAAAAATAAAATCTTATACAAGATGAACAATTTTTTTTTTTGAGGATTTCAAATTTGTGTCTTTCTGTTCAAAACTAATCTTATTCATCATTTTAATTTATCAATTTCCAGAGAGGGTTCAGCAGAAGAATTCTTCATCGACATCATTCTCCAACGTCACGCTCGACGTTTATTATCAGCACGAAGATTAGCCGATCTCGGTCGTTTTGCAGCGCGATTAGATTTTCATCTAATCACCTGGTTAGGCCGAGAACGAGACCGCGCAGCTCGAATCGACGACTTCATCGTCGCCCTGAAAGCGGTGCACGAAGACTTTTCCTACCCATATCCAGTATTATCTCTTCCGGGGTTGAATAAGTTTCGACGGTCGAGTGTCACTTCCGTCTGCTCGCTAAGATCGATGAACTTCGACAGTCCAGTGGAGGAGAAGCACCTGAATCTAAATTTCGCCTCTGATCTACCGGATAGCGGATACACGAGTTTGCCCAGCAGTCGACCACCTTACACTAGTCTCGTTTCTCCAGTGGCTAGTTTAGAAACGCAATTTCCTGTTGTTGACACAAACCTTACGCCAAATTTATTGCAAGGTCAGTGTTTTTGGATTATTTTCTGGAATGAATTTTGTGCATGTTTTGATTATAGTTGGATGAATGGGAATGGAATATCGTTTGAAGATTATTGGTGATTAATGTGATTTATAGACAAAATTATATAATAGAAAAAATAGTCCCATTATGGAGAATATGGTAAACTTAGAGTTAGTTCTTCTAAACTAAGAAGTTAAACATGATTTGTTTTAATCACAGGACTTGTTAGAATATAAAATACATATAATCAGTTTTTTAACAAATTCTGAGTATTAATTTCGTAGTTCTTATTGAGTTACTAATGATTTTTGGAGAAGTCCCATGAGAGCCAATGCAAATTTCATGATTTTTACAAGAACATATCTCGACTTCTAAGAAGACGAAATTAATAAATTTTGATCAAAAATCAAATTGAATGTATATAATCAGTGGTTCGAATTTAATCAACTGCTGACTATTTTGAGTTCATGATAGTCACACCTTAAGAAAAATTTGATTTAATTTAATGATTTTGTATCGACTTAGTAAATACGAATTTAATATAAAAACAAGTTTTTTGAAAGTTTATTAAATGTATATATTGTATCCATACAGTATATACATTCACTCCAAATTTAATTTGAACTTCGCGCCAATTTACGTGGTTCAGATGGTTCAGATATTTTGCAATTTTCACGTACAACGCAGTGTACAATACGCACACCGGTATTCGATCACATCGATAGTTGGTAACAGTTGTTAAATAGCCGGTAAACTCTGCATGCCTGACGTTTTTAAGTTTATCTGATGTTTTTAATTGTGCTCTGTGATTAGGAATTTCTTTCTAGAAAAGTACAACGTGATTTTGATCTGAGAAAAGAGCAAGTGTTATTATCGTATCATTTTGAACTATAAATTAATTAAAATCTTGCTATGATGTTCCAAAACTGAGAACTATGAAAGGTTAAGAGAACGCGGTTTTGGTTTACTGGTAATTGCAAATTTTCTAAATGTCAATAATTTGAGTAATTATAATAACCATAGTGGGATTCTCTGCTTAAATTTTCTTTTTTTAATTATATTACAATGGTAATAAACATTTATGAACATTTTAATGACACTTGATTGTATAATGACAAAATTTATAAAACTTGAGAAACGTGCCACTGTGGTTTCTTGTTTGAATTGATCTTGATATAAAAATTGAAATTTTAATATAGAACATCTTTATGAGATAAAAACCTTGACACCATTCACAGAAATGAATTTGAAAGAAGTTGGTAAAAAGAGAAAGCTGTGATAGAAAAAGGAAAATATTTAATTCATAAAAAGTGAATCTGGCACTGAAGACTTTACTAGAAAATTGTAAACAAAAATACCAGTAAGTAATATATTTATGTGGTTTAAAAAAAATGTCAAGATTTTAATAACATAACTTTTACTCCCTTAAGATACAATGTCTTTGGATATTCTATTGCTGGAGCAAAAAAAGCAAATCAATTTGATAAAAAATTCAGTGAAGGAATTCCAGTCTCTTGAAAGAGCAGTACGAACAGAAACAGCAGTAAATGAGCGTATCAAACTTTTGGAAGCTCAGTGGCTAAGATGCCAAGAATTAGATGTTGAAATCAATGCACTTGCAGACAATAAATTAAGGAAAACCAACACATATTTCACTGAGGACTTATTTAAAAGAACAGTCGAATGGTTTGAAAAGTCATATGTTTATTACCTCCAGTGTTTGGAAAATATTACTCGAAAAAAGACACTGGCAGAAAATCCAAACCCAGATGTTTGTGTGTATGATATTGACTGAAAGAACATGAAGATAAACATCCAAAAACGAGACGTGATAAAAATGATATCAAAATGGGATTTTTTGTTAAGATAGTTGTTTTATGTCTTGAAATATGATACTGTCTAGAGGAATATTTGGAGATAAGAAACTTAATTATAATTCTACAATTATTGCAAAAAGTAATTGTTCATTTCTTTACAATATATCAACAAGTATTATTATAAATAATGATATTCATGAATCTTTACTGTACATAAATAGTTATTATATCAAATAATATGATCTGACACAAACAATTTTTGTAATAAAATACAGTTAATAAAATTTAAGCTGTTTTTTATTTAATTCCTAGAGAATTTGGAACATTATACTTATTAGTATAAGAACATTATTGTTTATAATAGATTGGCAAAATATTGGCACATTATATTATCATGTGATATTTTTATACATCAGTTGAATCAAACAATAATCTTCAAACGTTATGCATGATTAATATGTAAAATAGTAGTTGTAATGAAACAATAAATAATTAAAATAGATAAACAGCGGCGCAAGTTCAGTGTTTGGTCCAATACGTTTAATTTCCATAGATTTAGGTGCAGGAAAGGTGAGTAAACCACCAAGAAAATAAATTTTGATTTTATGCCTAACCAGTATGGTGAAAAATAAATAATTATTGTGTCAAAGAAAAACCTATCTTTTTACAGACAACGTAACTAAAGATATATACAAATACTGGTCAGGTCGTTTGAGTGTGTTTTACTTTTGCTTTATCTTACTTGCGAATTAATTTGAGCAAATTATTCTAATTGATTTCTTTTTTCACAGCTTTAAGGTGGGACTGTCTTGAATTCAAAATAGTCAGAAGTTAATTAAATATGAAGAACTAACAAATAAGAACTAAAATTCCTGTAGTATTTAATGAAAGTTGTATTTAATACAACTTTTTTTTGCATAATTTTCATTGAAAACTTCGAAATTTACGAAACTTTTATCAAAATTGTATTTATTTATATCAAAATTTTGATAAATTAACAATTTTAATGAATTTTTTATCAGAAATCAAGTTAAATGTATAAAATCAGTAGTTATAATTTTTTTCAACTTTTGACTATTTTGAATTCAAGACCTTAAAAAATACTAATATTGCTGGTTGTATTAATAGGGTGATTTTATAATGGTTTAAAGCTGAATTTACCTTTTTTATAAAATACATTCAACATTTCATAAAGTATAAAAAAACTCTTGAAAAAATTCATAATTATTTTGTTAATTTAGTTCTATAAACTTTTGATGTATTAATTTATTACGAAAATATTTTTTGTAAGTTTGTTGAATGTATTGTATTAAAGCTTATATATTTAGAATAACAAGTAGAAATTTTGAAATATAATTATTAATACTATAAATTTTCTCTGGTATTATGAAAATTATTGTATTTATTATACTTTAGTGTATGAATATATAATGAATACATTTATTTAAACATTTAGATACAAATAGTGTGATGAGCGACACAAGTGCAGTTTGGAGAGACGATGTGGAGTCAATAGTTGGAACTGGTGTTGGAACTGTATGTTGGTTTTCTCCTGACACAATTGAGCCAACCGAAGTTCATAATGCGTCTCTTTCCGGGCCAGTGAGTCGGGCAGAAGTTCAATTACGCTATCTCTTGCAATTATTTCTCGAGGGTGGTTGCCTCGGTTGGGGCGCTGTATTATCTACCATTTTGCGAGATACTTCAGCAATGGCTCGAACTGTCCGAGCTGCTCATGCACCTTCGCAAACTCTTGAATCTGCTATTAATTTAAGAGATGGGTTACTGGCTTTAACAAAATGGGCTCATTCTGAATGGTAATTTCATTTTATTTATAGTTAATGAGAAAATTTAGTGATTGGTTAATGATTGATTTAAATGATTATTTCTTACTACAATTTTTTATCTGCACTCAAAAAATGCATTTTTAAACAGTTTTCGTAAAATTATAAATCATTCAGTGTATTTTTACAGTTTGTATGTAAATTTACATAATATTTAGTGTATTTCTACAGATTTTATGTAAAATTATACAATATTCTGTGTATTTTTACAGGTTTCATGTAAAATTACACAATATTCAGTGTATTTTTACAGGTCTCATGTAAAATTTCACAATATTCAGTGCATTTTTACAGATATCATGTAAAATTACACAAAATTCAGTGTTGTTTACAGGTTTTATGTAAAATTACACAATATTCATGGTATTTTTACAGGTTTCATGTAAAATTACACATAATTCAGTGTAATTTTACAGTTTGTACGTAAAATTACAAATTTTTCAGTGTATTTTTTCAAAATTTTTTAGAACTTAGAAATTTACTCGTACAATAAAAGAAATTCTCAAATCTTATAATCTTATTTCATACACTATTATGCAATTTTTAATAAATACTTTTTATTTTTCAGTTTAAGTTACAGATCATACATGTCAAGTATACAAGGACAAATAGCTTTGCTGAACAGATTCATTTTAATGAAGCAGCAACAAGAACAAGAACAAATTCCCGAAAGTCCATCCCCAAGTCCAGCACCTTCTTTCAGTGGCAATCGAACAGGAATTGCGTCTCGATCACGTCATTCGTCAATCAGTCATGCATCCAACACGACTTTACAAGAAGAGGATCATTTACACGAATCATCAATTTCCAATGATGACTCTATGTTGAAGAACAGTCACAGCAATCTCAATGACTCCGAACCAACCTCTCCGCAATCAACCTGTGTTATATCCTAAACTGACCAAATGTATTTACTTTTATCAGTTTCATTTTACAAGTTTCATTCATTTCAAGTTTAATGATTTCGCTTTCTAACAACCGAAATATTTGCAATATACTTTTCAAAATAGTTTTGATTATGGTAAATATATTTTTAATGATATGTTATTATTTTCTACTGAATTAAAACATGGGTTTTACAGGTGAAATATTTTTATGCGTAATATTTTGAACAAAGTGACACAATAATAAGCATAAGATGCAATGGAAAATATTGAATAGCAATATTTTTGTAAAAGCCATATTTTAATGAAAATTAACTTGCTAAACAAATAATTATTAATTTTGAATAAATATTGGAAAATTAAGTATTAACAATAATAAGAACAATTACTATTATTACAAATATCGAGGTAAATATTTTTTTATTAAAAAATGTGGTGTTATTATTATTATTTATTAAAATGTTCTGAAAATAAAAAAATATAAGCTAAGTTCTTGATATAGTACAATACATTAATCAAAACTATCAATTTGGAAATAGATATTTTTCTAATTTTATTTTGTTTATTAAATGCTTAAATTATGAAATGTGTTAAAAAATAATTATAAAACAAAATAATTATAGTCTTTAACACTTCATAAAAATAGGATATTTTTATTTGTATATTTTGCCCTTTTATTCCAACAAGATTTAAAGGCTTGACAAACTTCTACATTCAAAAATGTTTTCCTTTTATGTGTTCAAAACAATTAAGCCTTTGACAAAAATATTGTGTTAATTAATTAATACTCATATTACTTTACAAAATATAGCCAATAAATGTTAACGTTTGGTATTTTTTGTCATGATATTGTAACAAATTGTATACATTTACAAAATTATATTACTTCTAGCGACTACAATGTTATACAAATTCTATGATTCACTATTTTTATGGAATCATTTAAGAGTGATTAGCGATAAATGTTATTAGCTGAACTATGTCAATAAATACGTATAAGAATTTGATATTTAGTAGTATTAGAAAAAATGAAAGTGCTCGAAATTATTTAAGAAAATGGAATATTATATAAAATAATTTAATTATTTATGCATATTTTACGAAAGTAGATAAATATATTATTCGTTTAAAAAAATAAATTTAAAAAATAAAATTTGGCAAATTTTCAATAACAATATGTAGCCTTTTGGATAGAAAACAGATAATATGCATTTTTATGCTGTAAATTACGTAAAATATATGTTATATGTTATAGTGCGACATATTTAACGATGGTTAATGCTTAGCAAAAATGATTTGTTTGTATAAAAGAAATATTGATACATTTAAAAACAATAAACTCTAGTCAATTGTTATGAAATTTGGAAATTAAATCAAAACTGAAATAAAGAATAAAATCAAAATGTTTCACTATGAGCATTAATCATACGTAAAAAATTAGGATGAAAAACGTGTGTATCCGTTGTATATTTATAACTTATACTTATACCGGGAAATATTAAATAAATCATGTGATTATTTTCAGAAATAATAATTGAATCTGTACTAGACAATTTAGAGTAAACCAAACTTCCATGGTCAAACGACCAAACATAATTAAATAAATATATAGATAATTTTTGTAACTTACATATATTATTATACACAATGCAATTGAAAAATATTAGAAATAAAATTTGTTATATTTTCTCAAAAATGTGGATTTTATTTCAATCATCAACATTACAAATTAAAAATGTGACAATTTATGCAAAAAGTAAACAATATTATTTCGATGAACTTTATTATTGTATAAAAATATACAGATTACTTATTTTGAATTTGAACTGTACATTT
>JABFPQ010000123.1:0-15263 GCA_022817265.1 Masnerella sp. ZL-2020
GCAAATCTAAAAAAATTAAGAAATTGCTATTAATTATTTAATTTTGACTCAAAGTTAACTTAATAACGCTGTACTTAAGGGCAATCTTAACGCAAAGCAAAACTTAAAAATGTTTAATAGGCAGATAGGGGAAAATGGTCCCAACGTCCACCTCTTACCATCAATCTCCGTCTCTACTGACATTTTTATGATGTATCTAAGACTTCTCCTCGTTTATTTCATCGTTGCAAAGTAGTTTAGTTTTTCATTTTATATTTTATAAAAAATTTACAGTTGTATATCGTGAAGCCTATGTATTATGCTTCCGATTATAAATAGTGTATTTTTGATATTTAATTGAATTTCTCCAATATAAATATGTATGCGTTCTTTGAGTTTCTAGGCCAAGAAGCTTTTAGAACTTTATTGTCATCAACGAGAATCCACTTCGATTCACTAGATCTAAGAATACATGTATAATGACCGCTATCCATATCATTTCCAATATGAAATATCGTACTTATCATTCTATAATTATTTTTATTTATCGAAAATTTAGCGCTAGGTACTGCCTTGATTTTAAGATCAGTAATTTTCGTTGTTTTATCATTTACATGATTAAATAATTTAAGTAC
The DNA here is from genome assembly GCA_022817265.1 of Masnerella sp. ZL-2020. Lineage (NCBI taxonomy): Eukaryota > Metazoa > Arthropoda > Insecta > Hymenoptera > Scelionidae > Masnerella > Masnerella sp. ZL-2020. The sequence goes on from JABFPQ010000123.1 coordinate 615, forward strand.
AAGAATTAAAACGTTGTTAGTTTGCCTTATGTCAATTTTTTCTCGGAAGTTTCCTATTTTGCAATTTGAGCAAGATGCTCCTGAATCGGAATAACTACCAATATTAAAATCAATAATACTTTGGAGATCATATGTAACAGTTCTTTTGTTTGGAACTGCAAGAGATAAAGTTACACATGTATCATTATTGTCAACAATTGTATAATTACATGTACTGCAATGTCTTTGAATAGACAGTCGACGTTGCAAAACTGCGTTCACATTATTTATTTTATAACATAGATCCATTAAAAATTCAGAAGCATCTTGTTGCCGATTTTCAGTATATTTTGCGTCAACGAAGCGCCGTATTTCTCTGGTATCTATTTCATTGTTAGATGAGTAAGCAGTGACTAAATTCCGTAATTCATTTTTCCCATCTAATTTATCTATTAAATTCCTTAAAGGACTGCAATGAATGAAACACTGTAGAACAGAATTTGCGTAACAAGATAACCCATCTATATTTGATAAGCCTCGTATTGTCAATGATATTGTACCCAATATATTATTATCAACTGGGACTTGACATTGAATGTATTTATTGGGTAACGTCCATTGAATATCCTGTATTCTACGTTTTTCGTTTTGAATATTATTGTTAATCGGTTTTAAATCAGACCGGTATGCCTTACGTAATCTATTATATTCAACAATAGCAAGACTACTAGCTTTAACGGAACACGGATCAAAATTGATAAGATACAAACCTTCTAATGAAGTCACTCTCGAGAGGGCAACATAAATTTGTCCACAACTGAAATTGGTATTTCCGGCTTCTACAACAGCATTTTTTAAGCTGAGTCCATGACATTTATGAACTGTAATGCCATAACTTAGAGCACAAGGGAATTGTTCTCGGATAATGTAAGCATTATTCATTATTTCAAATTTAAATTTGCAACGTTCTAATATTTGTTCTCTTCCATTATTAAGTTCAACAGTAATTTTATTAATATGATTATAATCTTCAAGACTACGTTGAACAGATGTAATCGTAGCAATGGTACCATTAACGAGTCCCAGAGTGACATCAATATTTCTTCTAATCATAATTTTAGCCCCAATTTTAATTGTAATAATTTTTGCTAGTCCTGCTGTGCGTGTAGTGTCGTCCTCGTGCTTTTCTAACAATTTTAGAGCTCTTTTTTTCAAAAATTGCGGACATTCTGCTATATCATTAGCAACTAATTTTATTTCTTCTGATGGGATTCGGGATAACATAGCAGAATTAACTGTATCGCATTGCGCATTTGTCGGAAACAAACATACAGTGTCTTTCGGTAAATTGTCAACATAATTACAAAGATAATTTAACCGTTCATCGTGATCAGACCCTAGTAATTTTATTTTTCGTGTTTGTAAAATTTCGACATCTGCATTGGTAGTAATTCCAATACGAATATTACGCAGTATTTCACTATAAGTTGTGTCTCCATGCTGTCGCATGTTAATAGTGAGTTCGTCATAAGCAAATTTAGGCCAAAGTTCGACATTACCTACAGATCCTATATATTTATCTAATTTTGATTTCAGAAGTCGTGAAAACGGCGGTCCCTCGTGTACTGGAGGAAGTTGCAATAAATCACCCAATAAAATGACATGTTTATTCCCAAACCATCCATTATCGACATCCTCAGTATTGAAAATTTCTGATAATCTTAGATGTATATACATTAATAGAACATTTGATATCATCGATACTTCATCAATGATGATTAATGTAACGTTGCTCATCTGTCCTCGTATTATTTTCAACGATGCATCGGAAAGTGGCTCGTACTTAGCAGTAGTTCCATGTTCTACAGGAAGTTGAAACAATCTATGAATGGTCAAACCATTAATATTAAAAGCAGCTATACCAGTCGGTGCAGTGACAGCTGTATCTGCATTCAAAACCTGTTTCGTCCAGCATCTAATTGTTTTAATAAGAAAACTTTTACCAGTACCTCCTTCACCGCTAACATATATTCGCAAAGGTTGGGAATTAGATTGCATCACTTTGGTTACATTATCAAAGACTCGTTTTTGATCTTGATTAAGATTTAAAATCAGATCCTCAACATTGTCTTTTTCACATTCGTTATTGACATCTGCGAAATCTTTCATGGCATCATCGAGTTTTAATGAAATAAATTCTTCCTGGTAGTCAGAATGTTGAGTACCCTTTTTTTTATGTTTTTCTTCATCCTCTTTCATATGCTTTTCAACGTTTTGTTCCATTTTTTCCAGATTCTCTTGAACTTCTTGAAGATTTTCATGATACTCTACAGCAGCCCTAAGTTGAGACCGCATTTCATTAAAAGCTTCTGTATAATTTTCATACTCACCTTTTAATTCACTAATATTGGTCCAAGGTTTGAATAACAATAACAGAGAGAAGTAGTATTTCTCCGGTTCGAAGTGGAGCTTGTATTGATAATGATTTATTAAATAAGGACGTTTTCTCTTTTTACAATACAATCCGGTTTCCAATTCATGAATTTCGATATTTTCACTAGATGGTCTAATACGAGTTATGTCATACCATCTAGCAAAATCATATAAATTGAGAGAAATCAAGCATTGTGGCCTAGACGGATAATACGTGTCAATGAGAGAAGAACAAAAAATATCTTCAGAGTCTTTCTCTAATGCCTCAATAATTGAACGTGGTTTTAATTTCCGGTTTCTCGTAATATTAACATCGAGCCATCTGATTGTGGTTTTACAATCTGTACCATACAATGGAATACCTATAAGTGTATCGGCAGCCTCTAGAGCACCACATTCTCGGTGATTCACCGCACGAATACCGATATTCCACAAGACGCTGGATAATAATGATGTTTTGTTAATTACCTCAAACGTGTCAATGTTATTACTTTTTTCAGGTTTAACTACATACTTGTTGACATAGTTAACTATGAAATTGGAATTTTCTCCGATAAATTGTATATCCATGTTACCCTTCCATGCCGTCAGAATAACTGGGTTGTAATCATTAATAGATACTTCTTCCCTTTTTCGTGGAAGGTCATACAGACGAGATTTGGTTTTCAATTTTTTCCTACTTGCAATGGATAAAGCTACATCTCTTAAAATCATACGGTCTGTAACGGGTCGCGGGAATCCAAATCGACAAACACGCCGTACTCCTCGTGTAGGTTTTTTAGCACGTTGGCAATAATCGTTATGATAATGCCGTTGGAATTTAGCTACATTAGCAAACAATTGCGGTGAAATATGTTTTGATGGCATTTTACACGTTACATGTTTTTGTATAAAAGTCATGATTTCTTCATTCGTTGACTTTCCAATAACTGGGGCAACTTTAATCCAAATTAGTCAATGAAAGTGCTGTGTACCTCTGGTTTGATATTCTCGGCGCCAAAAGCAATGTTCAACTTTTCCTATTGGGTTATCTTCAGAACAAATGAAATCTAGCATACCTCGAAAAACATTATCAATGAATCTTGACGTCGATACAGGGTCTAGTGCAATTAATGCGTTTAGAGATTTTTTTTTAGCTGAAGGTCCATTAACCGAACGTAAATAAAGTAATAAATCGTCCCACTGAAATTCACTGGGACTAAGTGTAAGAAACCATGTAGGAGATCCATAATGACGAATCATGCATAAAAGTTCACACTTTGGTTTTTTCCAGTACTGAGGAGTATTTCTTAACTTTGCAAATATTGTGCTTAAATCAGATTCCAGTTGATATTTGCTCAACTTTTCTAAATACGTTTGAGCTGTATATTTAACATGTGGATTAGTTATATTTAATTTCGAAAAAATACCTGCGTTTAATTGACGCCGATTATGATCATTCAATAAATAAAAGATGTACTGTATGTTTGTTCGAAATTGCGAGTGCTTAGATAAAAGTACTCGTTTTATATAATTGAAATCTGTGATACGAACGTCTCTGTCTTCATTTTGACCATGTTGACCATATGGATATAAAACTGGAAAGCATTGCAAATCTAAATTTTTGACGCGGTTATCCAATGGAACATCATGGACTTTTAGCATTTGATATAATGCTGTATCCGATGCTTTTATTTTCTTTTCATGCATGGGATGTATAGTAAAATGTTCATAATAAGGATCGGTCTGTGACATTTGAGTTAACAATGCAGCCCGTTTTTCATTAAGATCTTTCGTCTGCTTATTTTTATCCGTTTTGTCTGTCTTGTCTTCAGCTAAAGAAAAAATGTTACTTTGGGAAACATTTAAAATGTCATTTTTATCTTCGCCTACAGTTTCTTCATATTCAACAGGAGGAAAGGCATCATTTAATAATAAAGTGTGGTTTTCAGGTAACTGTATCTCTGAATATAAATGATTATTTTCTTTTAGCCATTGTAATGCTCTAAAAACTTTATTTACATCAACCAAATTTTCCCATACAATTTTAGATTTTGTAGGAATTCCACGTACTAAAATGAAGAACTCATGATTTACATTAATCGGTGCTGTGGGGGGACAAAGTTTGCTAATTGTTTGTTCTAAAGGTAAAGGTAAATGAAATGTTCTACCTTTTACTTTCGGGATCCCAGATCTGCGAGGCACTTTTTTTTTTGAAACTGTATTTGTGCGTTGAATCGTTTGAAAAGCTTTAGCACGTTGAAGCAATATTTGCTCGTATTCATTAAGATTTTGCAATACAAGAGGAACAGGTTCAACCTTCATTTTATTCAGTATACACGTTGAAGGCATTTGATTCTTTTTCAATTTTTGATTGCAAAATGAACATACATACAGGGTAGACCCAATACAGTCTTTATAATGATCCATTAATCTACTCCATATTTGTTGACTATCAAATTTATTACTCTCGATAATTTCAAAGCTCGTAACATCTCTTTTGAAACATAATTTTTCACATGAAAGACAAGGAGTACTAGGCGTATCAAGTGTTTTCTTTTTCAATGCTTTAAACGCACGATTATATTTATTTATTATGAAATCTTCATCTAATGATATGTTTTCGTGTATGTTAAAACAGGGAGCCGATGCAGAAGTTTGTTTCGTTTCTTTAGCAATAATTTTTAAATTTTCAATGTCAACGTTATTCAGTGAATAATCTAAACTGTTTATTTTTCTTTTTATTTCACCGAATTTGTATATTAATCGTTTTATATATCTAACTTCTGGAAAATGAGACGACAATATTTGAATGCACAACATCTTCGAAGCACAAGATTTATAATTGACATAGCAGTCTATAGAATGTCCTAATTTGTAATCAGTAAGTTTATTAGTACAAGTTGCAAACTTATCGAAATACGTACAAGCTTCAAGCAACGAACAAGCTGTTATATTTCTATAAACTGTTATTAGATCTTGCAGCATATTCCTATCATCAACTTTACATAAAGAAGTACACGTCCACTTGAACTTATTCTTGAATTTAGTGGTAGGTAATATATTTACACTTTTTCCTTCGGAATTCATAACTATTGGCGGAAATTTAGAAGTTAACATATGATAGGACGATTCATAGTAGAATGCTTCCGATGATTCAGAATGTAATGCATGACCACACAAAGCTGTAATACCGTCATCACTGAGTACATCCGTGGAAACGGTTTCAAAACGGGAAACAGACGTTTCACACTTTGTTTTTATCAAGTGAAGCACATGTTTCAGTTGATTAATCCAATCATGTCTTGAATAAAGACACCATTTAAAAATTGTTTCTGCTTCTAGTCTATTCTCTTCTACTTGCTCATTTTGGAGTTTACTAAATATATCCGTAACGTATTCTTCATTACATTTTTTTAACTTTGTATAGTTTTGAATTTTTTCGTGATCATCACTCTGCTCAGACAATTTCAATGTCTGCTTACGAATTTTACGTCGTATAGAAATATCAGCCTTATGATTAGCATAATATTTTCTTAATCGCTGTCGTTCCTTTTCTTGAAATATTTTATCATCATTACTTATCGTGTTCAAATGATCGAACTTGACCTTTTTATGGGGTATTTCGTTAGATTGTGGATTGAATTTTTCATACGCTCGTTTAGATACATTCGAAAAATTAATTTGACTGCTACGATCTGAAGCAATTTTTGAATGAGATAACGCAGAATTCATATATGTTTTTTTAGAAGCATCAATTATGTCATTATTATATATTTTTTCAGATTTGGGGACCAATAATACATTTGACTGAGATGGAAGATTTGTCTCAAATTTGACAATAGACATACGAACATTGTTATTTGGTGTTTCGGGAAATCTTTCTAAAACATGAGTTGTAAAAATTTTGTGTAAGTGCGGTCGCATTAATCGTAGGTTATACGTAACCTGATCTGGACGTGTATTAAAAAATAATGACGTTGCAAAAGAAATGGCAAACACTCCACAATCTACTCCATTAGTTTGATATTGAACACGTGGAAACTTTATGTTGTCGTTATTAATTGCATTTTGTCCAAATGAAAAAAATGGATACAAATGTTCTAAATAAATTTTATGTTGGGGATGTAACTGTTTTGAATTCAATGAGTCAAAAATAAAAATACCATTACCATCGTAAAATGTACAAATCCAATGACCAACGGATTGAGCATTTTTACCCGAATAACTGTGTAATATTTCTATGTGTGGCTGACCTTGATTAATAGGTTTAATCTGCCACGGTGTTTGTAAAAGTAAAGTTCCGCGCGGATTATAAATAGATATTTTACTTAATATTTCATTAAACTTGTTAATATGTTGGTCGTTCAACATCCCTCCTTGCATAATCACATCCAGGTCTTTCTGATCTATTAATTGTATGCCATGCAGGAAAGGTCTTGGTGTCTCTAAAGAAACAACAGTGTCACTTATAATTTCCGCAGAAATATCATCTGAATTTTGCGAACTCAAACCAACAGAATAGTTAGTAGCAGATGGAATATGTTTTTCTTTTACTTGCAACGTTTGGTTTGTTTTTCTTTGGGAGTTAGTTGCCTCGATCGGAACGCACATATTGTTTTTAATTTGTCTTGAACTATTGTTGAAGGCAATTATAGGAATCTTTTTTTTAGAAGGCATAATATTGCTGAAAGTGGACGCTGAAATGCTCCTTTGGAGAACAAGAGCATCGCTGATGAAACGCGCTTGATTGTTTTTCATTTTTTCAGATCCATCGTTAACAGCAGACGCTTCGACAACTTTTTGGTAAACTTTAACATCGCTAAGAGCAGACGCTTGTTCAATCGGAATGCTTTGCAAAGCATCGCTAAGAGCAGACGCTGAAATCGTATTTTGAAAGGCAAAGGCATCGCTAACAGCAGAATATTGATTGCTTGTTTTTATTTTTTTAGACCCATCGCTAACAGCAGACGCTCTGACTGGTTTGTGAGAAACCTCAACATCGCTAAGAGCAGACGCTAGGTTATCCGGACTTCTTTGCAAAGCATCGCTTAGAGCAGACGCTGGAATGACATTTTGAGAAGCAATAGCATCGCTAACAGCAGACGCTTGATTGCGTTTCATGTTTTCTGATGCATCACTTACAAGAGACGATCTGACTCCTTTTTGGAAAACTTGAACATCGCTAAAAGCAGACGCTTGCTTATCCGGAATTCTTCTCAAACCATCGCTAAAAGCAGACGCTTGCTTATCCGAAATTTTTCTTAAACCATCGCTAAAAGCAGACGCTTGCTTATCCGGAATTCTTCTCAAAGCATCGCTAGAAGCAGACGCTTGCTTATCCGGAATTCTTCTCAAAGCATCGCTAAAAGCAGACGCTTGCTTATCCACAATTCTTCCCAAAGCATCGCTAACAGCAGACGCTTGGTTGCTTTTAGTCTCATGAGATCCGTCACTAAAAACAGCCCCTTGACATGTAGTGATCATATCATTGTCACCTTTCCTACTAAATGCAGACAATTTATTGATTTTTTTAGGCGTGACAACGTTTTGGTTGGAACACGCAGATTTACGTTTAACAGTTGAACTGTATGATGTAGCAGACGATTGAATTTCTTTCTCAGGAACAGACTTAACATTACTTTCAGTATTCAGTTTTCTGAGAAGGAACTTTTGGATTTTTTGCCGAACACCTTTTAGAAAAACGAGAATTTATTTTTCGTAAAGTTTTTTGTAGAGCAATAGCGAGTGGTAAAATAATTTGCGGATTACGCATTTTCGAGTTTTGCGGAAAATGCTTAATAGATGATTCCTCAAATAACTGTAGTAAGTGTGGTCGCATCAAATGATGATCATATCGTATTTTATCAGGTTCCATACTGTAAGCTAATGAGGTTGCAAATGCTATTGCATAAACACCACAATCATTGAAATTAGGTTGTTGTTGCACATGTTTAAATTGCACCGTTTTTTCATTCACAGCCAAATTTGGATATAAATTTTGTAAAAAAGTTTTAAATGCAGGGTACAGTCGTTTATGATTAAGCGAATCATAGATATAAATTTTTTCATTATCGTAATAAGCACAAACCCAATGACCTGAATTATGCATAATTTGTATATAATCCATATAAGATTTAGCGGGTATTATTTCATCTGGCACATACCCTAAACTTGGTGGCTGCATTTCATAATGAGAAACTTTACACAAAATTTTAGCAAAAGTAGTTATATGATCATCTCCCAACCACTCCCCAGACAATATTTCACTTTTTTGCTGTGAAGAAAGAGTCATACTTTTTTATTAATTCAAGGTGTAAGACTCTTTATGCAAATAAAAAAATTGATAAAAAAAATTATACTTACCTTGAATTGATGAGAATCCTCCGGTCCAGTCGACTCAACGATCCTTGTAAACACAAAAATAAGTACAAAACTCGCCGATAGTTACTACATATTAGTATCGTTGATCGTTTTGTATCATCAGTCTTTTAATCAAATTAGTTGTTTGTGCTAGTGCATATAAGTATGTATAACTCAAATAACTAATATTTTATTTATATATGATAAGATGTTATTTAAATTAACAGAGTTATTCTGTTCTTTATAAAATGTATTGTTTAGATCATAGTAAAAGTTCAACCTTGTAAACAAGTTGCACGTAAATGATGAAATCAAAATTTGCGTTGTGAAGGGTCCACAAATTTTCTCAATTTTATAGCAAATTCAAAATTACAGACTATAATTATTCGATTAAAAAAATTGTAAATTAAAAATAGAAAAAATATTATCTTCAAAGATACACGCATTTTGTCCTAATTTGAGAAAATGTGCGGACACCGCACGAAGCGAATATTTATCAGATGATTTCCGTAAAACTTGAGCAAAAATTGATCAAAGTGTGCATTCAGGGAAACTTTCAAAACGACATTTTGTATTTATTATTAAAATAAACGCTCATAATGATAAATTGGCCATAATTAGACCACTGTATCACTGTGCTGAAATTTGCAGTTAAGAATGGCGGTTGTACACAGAGATTCAGTAACATAATTAAAGATATTTCATCATTAAAAAAGTCTATATTGTTCATAAAGACAAAATTTCACGTTTACAGCTAGGTGTGTCAATACGACATTTGAATTCCCAGTATTTAACAATTGTTGCAGTTTTCCCCCAATAGCCCAACAACCTTGCAATTTTGCACAGTAATTCTGTATCATGATAATAAATATTTTATCATCAAAAAGTTTATTTTATTCATCAATACGAAATTTCATGTTTATAGCTTGGTGTGTCGGTAAAATATGAATTTCCAGTATTTAAGAAATGTTGCACTTTTCCACCCAAAAGCCCTACAGCCTCACAATTTTGCACAGTGATTCTGTAGCATAAATATAAACATTTTATCATTAATAAAAAATTTTTATTCATAAACAAGAAAATGAACATAATAATTTAAAGAATTTTCAGAATTATAAATATCCTTATACAGGTGTATTATCTTAACAAAATAGATGAACCATAATGTCCTGTTACAAAAACTTTATCACATAGGTTTAATTAAGTGGAGCGTTTTTGAATTGGATGAAAACTTTCTTGACTAATAGAAAACAAAACATCAAATCCAAAAAAATTCATCTCGAGAAATATACATGTAACTTTATGTATATTTCTAACGTGATGTATATTTCAACTAATATACATGAATGATAAACAGCGACAAAATTTTACAAAACCTACAAAAAAAGTGTTTTATTCTGCAAAATCAAAATTTCTAAAAGTGTTCAATTAGCAACATTATGAATATAATTATAATGTTATATTATATGTACCACTGTATCTTTATATAAGGTGATTGTCTGTGAATAATTAAATAAGTAAATAAAAAGAAAATAATTTACATAAAGTCTTAAGTATGATTACATAGTTACTTATTTAAATGAACAGAAATAATATGACAATTACTTTGTATAAAATTCAGGTTTAAAAAACATAAAAATAAAATTAATTGAGTCTCCTATTATAAATTGTTAAAATTTTCCCTAATAAACAATTAAGAAATTATAAAGATTTAGATAAAGCATTTATAATAATTACCAAACAAATACCACAAAATTCAGCTTTTTATTGGTAATTCCGATTCAGAAGGATCGACACGCTCTTTTCTTGATTTCTTGATGATAAGTTTAATTGAAGATTTCCACTTTTATTCACAACTGCACTTCAATTGAAACTGCAATGAATTTCAATGATCTGCAAAGTAAACCAAACTGAATACTGCCAACGATATTAAAAATGTTACTGATTTGACAATAAAGGTGAGTTTATATATCGTTACTGTCACATTTTCGTTGACTGTGAACGCATCTCAAATTGTTGCATATTGTGGTTACGTTTAAAAATACATAAAGACCCATCACCAGTAACTTTGATGCAATGACTGTTGCGGTCTAGTGTTTTTAATATTTATAAAGTTACTAGCCTGAATTTTTGTAATCTATGGTTCTAATGTGTACCATTATTCAAACAGAAGCAATGGCTGATGAAAACGGTAGGTTATTTAAATTTATATAGTTTAATTAATATTTTTTTAATACTTCTTTTATTTTCAGGAAATTTGTTACAATTGCAACAGCAAGTGGCAGAGTTGCTACAACAGGTAGCAGCTCTGCAACAACTGCAGCAACAACAACCGCAACAACCAATTGTGGCCGATCAGGACCCTGGACCGAACCCGGAGATCGGCGCCGGGAACGGTGTTAATCCGGGGGAAGGGGGTCCAGAAGAGGCCGTTGTTCTCCCAGACAATAATCAAAATAGTAAGTTTTTCAATTATTTACTGTTTTTTTTATTTCCCTGCATAGTCTCGTTAACATTATTTTTTTATTATATTATGTAAATATATGTAAATATTATGTCATCAATTAATCACTTTCAAAAAATTCGATTCAACACATATAAATTCAAATTTTTTTATATATCAAAATCATCAAAATTTGTGTTAGTAGTTAATTTTTCCCTTAAAATGTCAGAAATTTTGTTGAATTGAAGTTATAATTTAAAATTTTTAGCCAGAAGTTACATCAATTGCTATCATAGTTTGTAATTCAATGTTTTTTTGAATTGTGTTACAAATTATTTACTTATAATTTAATTATTATTTATAGATCGTGGGGTCAATGGTGGGCATCGCCACCGTCGAGACCGTTTCAACTATAATCAACGTAAGTTGAATTTGTAATATAAAATTAAAATGAATTATAATAAAATTTATATTTTCAACTTCTGTTTATTTGTTTACAGATGAAGAAATGCATCTGTTTTGGAGAGGAAACAGAGGAAGAAGAGGAAGAGGAAGAAGAGGAGGAAGAGGAAGAGGAGGAAGAGGCGGAAAAAACTACACTATGTATTTTTTTTAAAAAGAATAGTTTTGAAATAAACTAGATCACTTACACGGCCAATACTTGTCTAGTTTTTGCATCTGTCCATTGCTCATTTTAATCAGATTTTAATGAAGTATCGGGTTGTATCAATTTTATGTATTAATCAAATTATCAGCGCTCTCATTTTATCTGATTTAGATCTTATGTAACTGTTATTATGACGAAGTGTAAATGAATAAAACTTTTCATTTGTCGAAAAGTTAAATGATCGGACTTGTTGTTTATGAACTGGAAAAAATATCAAACACGGTTTATTCGAAACACTCATTATCTCGAAGCAATTTTTGCTTTAGAAAAACTATTATCGAAGACTATTTTAGTTGTATAGTTAGGTTTTTAAACGCACAATTTCTATCGAAGACATTTTATCAAACGTCTAGTTTATCGACCAGTCATTTTTTTCAGTATTTATTTTGTAAAAGAATAAACATATCAAATCCGCATTTTACTGCACTTTTATTTTTCCCAATGCACAGTTTATTTTCAAAAAAAATGTTAAAGCAGTTATTTCATCAAGCATTAATTTTATCAAATAATCATTTTATCTAATTTTCAAATTCTCAAACATTCATTCAATAAAACTGTCATCTTGCCAAAAACTCAATTTATGTACAATTCGCGTTGTTAACATCAATTTTCTTATATGATTATTGTCTCCAATACTCATTTTTCCGAACACTTTTTTTATCGAACGTTTATTTTACTAAACATTTTCATTATCAAATTCACATTTCATCAAACTTTGATTTTCTTAAACCCGGAAATTATTTTAAACAAGTTGTATCGAACAGTAATTTTATCAAATGCACATTTTATCTGACACTCATTTTCTCGAATAATCATTTTACCCAATGCTCATTCGTTCGAACACTCATTTTATCGAACACTCATTTTATCTAAAACGCATTTACTTTAATAATCATTTTCCCCAACTTTCGTTTGCTCGAACACTCATTTTATCGAACGATCATTTTATTTAATACGCATTTTCTCAAACATACGTATTATTTGACTTTCATTTTATCAAACAATCATTTTCTTCAACAGTCAATTAATTATACACTTAATTTCGAGAACAGTCATTTTATCTAACACTCAATTTCCTATAACAATGAATTAACCTAATTTCGTCATTCGAATTTAAGGTTAGGTTAATTCATTGTTATAGGAAATTGAGTGTTAGATAAAATGACTGTTCTTGAAATTAAGTGTATAATTAATTGACTGTTGAAGAAAATGATTGTTTGATAAAATGAGTGTTCGAGCAAACGAAAGTTGGGGAAAATGATTATTAAAGTAAATGCGTTAATTAAAGTAAAAACTTTTATTTACAAACACGAATCAATATAAAAGAAAAAAAAGGCTTTCAGTTTTGAAAGAATTTATCAATTTCACTTACATAACAATGTTATGTAAGTGACCTGGTATTGGGTTATGTTATGATAACATAACCCAATACCAGGTTTATGCTTGTCACAGATCATTCCTTCCGAAATTGGATATCCTTTTAGTTTACGACAAACTTCCCAATCAAAAACATTGGAATAATATTTTTTCACATTTGGGCTCATGTCCATCTTGTCCATATACGTTCCGAAACTATAAATAACTACTCTTTCATTTGTTTCTATGAGTCGAATTGGAAGTGGAACAGTTTGAATTGTGTTTGATTTTGTGAATGGTAACCAGCTGCAAAGTTGAAGAATCTGATTGATTTATTGATCAAAATGAAAAATTGTTAGTGCTAATGATTATTATTCTTATAGGCTCGACCAGGGTAATTGTACACGGCTGGAAAAGTTGAGCTTAAAATTACTACAGTTAAAAAAATTATTATACTATATGGTAAACAGAAGACGATGACCATATGTGAGTAGTTTTTCTTATTCAGTATGGTAAAAATGTCCAAGGAGCTTTCGGCATTCAGTATGGTAAAATTGTCCAAGGAGTTTGAACGTTTCCACGGGACGTATATGTAGGGATAGGACTTAGACAAATATTTGGGGTTAAAGTTTATTTAATTTCCTACAAGTTAGCTTAAAAAGTGGCTATTTTGGCCTCCAAATGGCCAAGCTATGACCATTTTATTTAAAAAAGTCGTATCGAAATTTGATGGAAAAAATCGCGGTAATGCGTTTTCTAATCGTATTTCGTCTCAAAGAATAGAAAAGAACAACCACGAAGCGAAGTTTGCCCAAAACTGTCGAAAGAGACATTTTTTTTTCAAATGGTCATTACATGGCTATTTTAAGGCCAAAATAGTCGCTCTTTTTTCTAAATTGAAGGGAATTCGATAAATTTCAAGACTCTGCATTTCATTCAACGTTTATTTCCGGAAACGATAAGTTTTGAGAAGTATAAGGTTTGATGAGAAAAAATTTAAGTTCCTAACCTCCCTCTCAACCCTCCTTTAACACTGCAAAAAGAGTTTTTTGCATTTTTCGAACTTTGTAGAAATACACCGAATAATTCACAACGAGCCATATACACTGATAACAACCCGAAATTAGTCAGACAAGACATTTTTTTTCAAATGGCCATAACTTAGCCATTTTTTCACCTAAAAATACGCCCCTTTGATGAGGGTTTTGAGGAGGTTTAATCAAGTCAAATTAATCGCTTCATGGTTTATTTTGTGGGGGAGGTTATATCCCTCCCTTATATTATACAGGGTGGGGCATTTAACATGTTTTTTGAAAATATTTCGAAAACGAAACATTTTACGCAGAAATGATCTGAATGAAAAATAATCGTACAGAAGGGGGCCATAATTATGTAATATTGTTTTTACACCAGGTGGGGCTGTTGTCGC
>JABFPQ010000124.1:0-15252 GCA_022817265.1 Masnerella sp. ZL-2020
TTTTTTATTACAGCACGTAGTCGAATTTAAGTAGCGACTTTGCTTGAAGATAAGTTTACAAATTTAAACAAAAGTTATAAAAACATTAATAACTTACCGTCGGATGTGAAACTGCTTATTGTTGAGCGCATTACTGGCGAATGCATTATTTCGATTAAAGATCTTACATTTAATGAGGGTAATTGATGAATAAATTAAGAAACATTTTCGTAACAAATATTAGTATTTATTGTAGAAAAATTCTCTTTTTTTTATAAAAATTCATACATGTTTAAATAACATAATACAAATATTTTACAATAATATATTAAATGTATCACAGTTTCATACAATCATACTGTATTTGGGATACATACAGACATTTTAAAAGTCAAACAATTTATACTTTTCACTTACGCCGTAGATCCATTCGTCTTCTTTAATAATTCTGTGTAACAATATGTTGCGAACGGATCCACCTTCACAACGATTCGTTCTAAATGTAAACGTAGTACATTCGTCTTTTTGTGATGAATCTATTTTGCCCGAGATGACTATCTTTTGTACGGTGCAAAGAATTACTTTGGTGAAAAGATTAATTACTAAAAGTTAAAAGGCAGAGTACATTTAGGATTATTCCTTTGGAGAATAATAATGTGGAAATGCCTAATCCGAGGAGAATATATACTCCGTCAGAAATTGAAGATAAATAAAATGCAACTTTTTCACACGCTCGCTAATCATAGTTTTCATTTACGGCGTAGATCCATTCGTCTTCTTTAATAATTCTGTATAACATGTTGCGAACGGATCCACCTTCGAAATGAAGTTGATTATGACAATGATTAGTTCTGAATTTAAACGTAGTACGTCTATCTTTTTTCATAATTTTTTTGATAAAACGGAGGACTTTATCGTTTTCGAATTTTTCTTCGGTTAAATTCGATAGTACGTGAGTTTTTTGAAATATCGTTTCCCAACACGATTTCACCAGTGTCGGTACAGGATACTATAATTAAATAAAATAATTACAATTTTCAATTTACATTCACTTAAAGCCGTACGGTAGAGATTGTAATTCGTTGTATTTTCGACGTTTTACAAGAACTGGTTCAACAGTTTTACTTTCCTGCCTGGTTATAACGTTATGAAATTGCGTTCGTCGAATATTATTAGATGTTATAACAATTGGTTCGGTCCGCTTCTTAACGGCAAAATCTTTAATAGTGGCGTAATTTATAATTTGTTTATTTTTAAAGTTGAATGTTATCCCTTTTACTTTACAAATTTCCAGAGTTGAACCGTCTGGTTTACGAATTACGTATGCGTAGAATTTTGGCCCACCGGAAACGAACGATGTTATGAAACTACCATTGCCGTAACAATGTAATTCGTCCGTCATGTCGCCTAAAAAATTACCTGTAACTGGCTCGTACGAAAAATCTGGCCCGCTGACGTATATGACGGAGTCGGTATCGTAGTAAAGGACGCGCTTATCTAATTTGTGCAAGTAGGAATGTAATTTTAAACGAGCTTGTGCCGTAGTATAAGCGGCAATAACAACGTTGGTATTAACCGCGCAGTCGACATCTTCGATAACGTTTTTATAAGATAAGTAAAGAACGTCATCGTTAACAGGAATTATACCTGTTATTTCGATTTTTGGATCAAGCAAAAAATCCAGTAAAACTTCACGTTTTCTTACAATTTCGCATTTCATCATATTATCCCGTTGACCGAATTTTCCCCAAAAAGAATTTAAACATAATTTTGCTACGGAACGTAATCCTGGATTATTAGAAATGTTGTTTTTATCCAGTCTAATTTTTTCAACAGTATAGTACTCTTCTATGTATTTATTTTTATCACTTTCCGTTTGGCATTCTTTGGGCCAGTCGCTCGATTCTTGTTTTATTTTTAAAAACTGATTAATGTATTCGACAAACAATCCGGATTTTTCGCTTTGATCGGTTTGATTTTCTGGGTCGTAACGTGTTACTTTATACTCCCAAATCTCGAATACATTCAAAATTTTGTAGCCGAGTTCAACGGCGTAACGTAGTTCGTCGGCAACCCACACACCTTCGATCCATCTATCCTTTGCGTGTTCGTGCGGACAATCGCCATTAAATTTTTTCTCCGCGCACGTTCGGCAAAGAACAAATAACAACCGATCATGCATACGACAAGGTAGGACGGGGTGAAAAAGATTTTGAGGAGGCAGTACGCGCCCCGCGATTAGTCCCTCCACATTTGTTATGTCATTTTCACTACCGATTATTTTTTTACAATCTTCTTGGCCAATATGCACGGTCGGGTGCCCCACGGGGAACTTTCCCGTTTTGCAAACCCACGGGTACAAAGAACAAATATCTATATACTTAATTTGCTCGTTACCGGTGACTTCGTAAAACGTAGTCGTATTTCCCGTGCGGCCACCAAAAAAGGCATCCCGTGGGTTGATCGCGTACGTCAATTCGGGATTTTCTTTCAAATATTCAACACATTCTCGATTTTCAGACAAAAAACGGTCAAAATCGCATTCCCACTGTTCAACTAGAGTGTAACCTGCCGCGCGAATCCTATTGCTGATATTTATTGTGTTTTGATACCGACTCGCCATGTTATCATTATTTTTTGAATTTATTTCGGAAGGGAAACATTTAGGGCATCCGTGCCAATAACAACCGTGAAACTGATAAACAATTTTTTCACCAGTTTCAGGGTCCTCGCGGTATCCGTCTACAAGCAAGCCTATAGGTAAACGTATTTCGCGACCTCGCGAAGCAAATTTGATTCGAATACCAATGTCTTTTTCTTTTAACGCTATCCAATGCAATGCTTTGCGGGACTGATTTTCAGCCAATCTGTACCCTCCGCGGGGTATGATACCGATCGTGTTTGGTTTCAAAAAATTTTTCCTATACAATTTATTGCAAGCCGATGCAATCGTGCATGACTCGGTAAAAGGACAGACATTGCCATTGTCTAAAAATATCTGTCTAAATGCGAGACACGCTTTACGCAAAATTTCAACATCCGTTTTGCAATAATATTGAATTTCTTTCTTGAAATCAAAAACGTAATTATCTGCAGATAATTCATCGTACCAGACGTTGAATTTTTCGCGTTCTTCTACGCTCATCGTATCGGGAGAATAAAATCGTTTTGCCGGTAAAGGACCCACGTAATTTTGATTTTTTTCTGTATTAAACAGGTGTGGAAAATAGCCTTTTTCTCCCGTGAACCCAAACGCTTTCGGTAATTTACTCAAGCCCATATGAAAATAATTTAAACTGTCTATAAAAGATGTTTTGCCTAAAGTCATTTTTATTATTTTGGTCCCGTTTATTATTAATTCCGGTTCACCGCATTTATTTTCAACAATGTATCGCAAAACGAATTGCGCATCATACGCTTTTGCATTATGCGCGATGCAAACGATTTTCGAAAAGATTGTATTATCGCGTGCCACGTACTCGACCAATTGCCGTACGGGATCTTTATCGAATACTTTCTCGCGTAATCCGCACGTATTGCATAACGTAGAAAGATCTTCGTTTTGCAAACAATCGCTGCAGCATTGTTGTAAAACGCACAAGTTTGGTACATGTTCATATTCGTCTTGCGTACCGTGTAAAAGAGAATCTTGACGAGCTTCGAAATCGTAAAACACGAACAAATGTTTTTCTTTCTCTTTTTTTTTAATTTCTTTTACCGGTTGAATGAAACATAAGTGACCGCTTTTAACGTTTTCATGACAAATTTTGCATTGAAATTCGTCACATTTATGCGTCGACTTTGAAGACAATTTCCGAAAACAATGGCCACATAGTTTAACGGCAGAGCAAGCGGATGTTTTTACTGATTTCGAAACTTTATAAGAGTCTAATTTTAAATGATTTTCATAACATTGTTTCCCGTTAAAAAATCGATTGCAATCTGTGCAAAATATTTTTTTTGTAGCGTGGTCGCAAGCGGGAGACGTAAAACATTGCGAACAAATTGACGAACATTTATGCGAGCCAAATCGACGATATCCTTTATTACATACCGTACAAAAATATTGAACTGCTAACGCGGCAGTTAAGTTCAATATAGGCTCGTAATGCTGTTCGTTATCGTAATATAAAATATTTAAATGGTGAGCAACTTTACCAAAAGTTGCGATAGTTTTTCGCGTGCCATCAAATAAAGGTTTGCCTTGTTTTCCGAAATTTTTACAATCATAAACAATTATTGCAAAGCCATCTTTTGCCAAATAATCTTGAAATTTTTCTAATTCCTGTACGCCACAACCGCTCGTCGGAATGCACACGTTAGACATTTTGACAAGATGTAGGGCTTCTTCTTTTTGAACGCGACCGGAATCTTTCCTAATTTGTTGCCAAAAATCGTTAAGCGGACCAGATCGATTTTCACCGCGCAAAACATACGCTTTACCGGCTACAAGTGAGCGGGGTAAGCAAAGATTATCTTTATTGTTGATTGATAAAATTGATTTTTTTCTCGAATTATTAAAAGAATTCTTTACTCTCCCGGAACCTTTAACCCCTTTTACGATCGCGTACGAGACGTGAAGCGGTTGATCGATAGCAAAATTGGCATTGCTTTGAATAGCGTTAAATATTGTACCCGCAAAAGTTTCCACGTCGAAATCGCGAATTAGTCTAAAGGATGACCATACGTTTCCCTCCGAAAATCCGTCAGCGTGCAAACTTAAACCAATATAATCGTCACCTTCGTAATCTTTAATAATATTTCGGTGAAGCGATTTCATTGTAACGCGTAACCAGGCCGCGAGAGAATCCTCGCTATTTGGTGGACGGAAACGAACGCACACTTCTCGACCGTACAAGCGAAACCTTGGGTAATATTTTTTTTTATCACTCACCAATTCAAAATTGATATCGGCTATTGGAAACTCGTTACTATCTTCTTCCTCCGATGAAGTGAATTCGTCCGTGTCCCCCGACTTATCAAAGATGGTGCGCGAGCCTCCGATTTGTTGCGTGGAAGTAGAGGGCTCTCCGTCACCTGCGATAATTTTCGTACAACATTACTTCTCGCGCGGATTCGTACATACTAAATATATGTACGGCGTAACTTCTTGTAAATACGGTTCTAAAAAAACAATAACAAGACTAAAATAATGTCTAATAATACAATTGTTAAAATAATTAATTAAAAAATTACCATTTCTGTCCATTATTTCGCATTCAGTCTGCAGGCTCGCAATATCGTCGAGTGTTTCGTCACCCAAATGCAGATTTGCATCCACAAAATCGCGATTCATCTCTTCGAATCTGCGCCTCTCTTCCATTCGGCGTTCTTCTTCTTCTTCTTCCTCTTCTTCTTCTTCCTCTTCTTCTTGGTGTTCCTCTTCATCTTCTTCCTCCTGATTAATCTCGTCTGGTGAGTCATCACCTTCATCGAGATCCGATTCGTCCGTCGAATTTATGACGATAATTACGGAGGAGCTGTCGCTTCTCGTATCATCGTCATTTTCCGAACGACTTTGTAATCCAGACGGCCCTGGTTCTGGCGACGGTGTTCGGAATCTCGCTGAAAAATTATTAAATCATTAGAATATTTTTTAAACTCTACAGATTTTATTGGAAAATAAAGTTTCTTAATTATACTTTACCTTCGTCTCTTACGCACAAATTGAGGACGCCTACATAATCCGAATGTGACGTTGTTTCGTCAGTTTGTAGATAGCTCAAGTTGGGCCAAAATCCTGTTTCATTAGGCTCTACTTGTACTCGATTATCTACAAACATATAAAAAATTTTATAAATTTTCAATAGAATATTTTAATTATGAAACAAAATTATTATTCAAAGTATTTACCACTGGCTCGTGAACCGTAATTTGTCAAGTCCAATGCGCCCTCGTTGATATCAACGTCCATTAAATTTATTCCCGCAAAACTATCGTCCGCGCCGTCGTTGTAAGCGTCAATTAATTCTATAAAGTATTAATGTTGTTATTTGTTCCAAAATTTATTACAAAATGTTAGTAAATTTTTGAAATTACTTACGTTGAGAACGTTCATGCGCTAGCATGATTTCCCGCACTATACGAAATTCCGAAGCACCTCGCGCGCGCAAATGTTGGACGACAATCTCAATAATTTGCGAAGAAAAGAAACACTGTTTTCTATACGCGCGTGCTATTTCGCGCAAAGACAGCGTACTTAAAACATATTTAAAAAAACGCACAGCGGCGGAAGAAGTATGAGACGCGCGTACAATTCGCAAACGTCTCGCGTCACTTATCAAAAGAACGCGTTTTGCGATCTTTTGTAAGCAAAGCATAATCGCGAAGTACATGTTCTCCATGGCGACCTTACTTTTTCACGGTCAAGACCGTAATGAGATTGCATGATTAATTGTGTCACCAAGGGACCTAATTATGCTGATGAAATTGTAGGATTGTAATCCTGGAATTGAAATTCCAGGATTTATGGGTCGCCCATATTAGTCATACCGATAGTGCGCTTCGTTAGGACAATCGTTCGATCGGAAATATGACACTCTTTCGGTGCAACGGCCTAGCAGTACTTATTTATTTAATATATTTATATAAGCTTTTGCATTTATTACATGATATGTTTTTAAAATATATTCTAATAAATTATAAAATTATATTGTAAAATATTTACATAAAACTTTTAAACTTTTTTTTTTTTCTTTAATTTTTAATTACATAAAAATGGTAAATCATCATATTTTTAAGATTCAAATTACAGGCCATACTTTGTTACAAACTTTAAAGATCGGTTTATCTGCGTCAGTTCGAACTTGGTTTTAGCGTCGAGAACATGAATAGATTAATATTTGATTTGCAAGGTTTTGTGGACAATGAAAATAATTTTCTTCCAAAAGAAGTCGGGAGTGTAGCTTTGCGAGACGATTCGGGAACAGGACATTGGATCGTAAAGGCTCCATTTAGCGAAAGACATTTGCGTCACGACGTTCGCTCGAGAAATAAATGGCTAACGTTCAACCATCATGGATTACGATGGTTTTTTGGCGAAATCTCGCTCGACAAACTGATTTGTGAATTACGAGTGCTCGCGCGTCCGTACGATTTTATTTACGTCCGCGGATCGTGCAAAGCAAAGTTTTTAAAATCTGTTCTCCGAAAGCCCGTCATTGATCTCGAAGAACAAGTTTTTAATCCATCTTTCGCCAAAATGCCGAATATAAATGAAAAATGTTTTTTTCACATAAACAAAAGTAATGCAGGATTTGTTTGCGCGTTAAATAATGCTTTTAAAATCAAACAGTGGTTTCTGGAAGGTTCTCCAATGTTATTCGCGTGTGAAGATATTGACCAAGTCGACACTATTTGTGCATACGATGCAAAAATTGAAACACATTCGGAATCTTCGGACGATTCAATCAGTTCAGAACGCAACCTCGAGCTATAAAGATGAATTCCGTCATCAAAGACGTCGTATGCGCGAAAATGTTTCCGCTAAACAGTTCGCGATCAAAATTTGTGATAGCGGGCTTCGAAAAGTTGGAAAACAATTCTCTGCGTTCATGTGTTTATCTTGTTGGCCAATTTTGGACAGGGGTGAAATTAAGTGAAAATGAGTGGAACGCTTTCGTCAGAGATCGAGATATTTACGGCGACTACGTAAAGGGCGAACTGCAATGCGCAAACGATTTACAATTGTCGGACGAGTTTTTCGTACAGATGACCACTGCCTTTGAAAAGAAAGCAATTGTCTGCACCGAATCAAGAAGTAAGTTTTACTATTAATTTTACAAAAATTGTTTTTTAAATTTAATTCTTATCAAAAATGTGCCTTGTGTTGTTTTAGAAAATGTAACCCTCCAAAGAAGTATCGTTCTGCAAGAAAAAACAATCAACGGACTTTTGAACGCAATACCAGCTGTATCGGTTTGGTTCGATACAATTTCGCAGTACGAAATAGCCGTCAACAAATGTTTCGATCGTTTCAAGATATTTTCCCCCGAGTCAACCATACATGACGTATTTACCGAAATGGATAATTATATTCTGCAAACTCATCCTAAATTCAAACGAGATATTTCCGTTTATCGGATTATTGTAGCGGAGCTTTACATGTATTATAAAAATAATAATTTCGATATCCAGCCAGAATAAATTAAAAATAATTTATTGTAAAATTACTGAATGTATTATCTTCATCACTTATATAACTTTTTTTTTCATAAATAAATATTAATAAATATATATATATATATATAAAAATGATTTCATTTAAACAAAACATTTTCCCCAAAATTATTATTAGATTTTATTTCTTCCAAACGATAAATAAATAGCTTCGTGATCATATATTGTCTCTCATTTCTCAGTTGTGTCTCGAAGGGTATAAACGTGTTTTACTTATTCTCTCTTGCGTGCGGACAAAATGTTTAAAAGTTGGGGTACAAAAAAAAATTGCGGGAAGTACAGCGTAAGCGGTGACAAGTATTCTTGCTGCGTTACTTCATCGTCGTCGTCTTCGTCAGGATCAGACGAGTACCGCTCTGGCTCGTATAAAAATTTGAGACAATATTCTCTTTCGCCCTCGAATTGTTCGTCTTCGTCTGCATTTTCTTTCGGCGGGTGGACAAAC
The DNA here is from genome assembly GCA_022817265.1 of Masnerella sp. ZL-2020. NCBI lineage: Eukaryota > Metazoa > Arthropoda > Insecta > Hymenoptera > Scelionidae > Masnerella > Masnerella sp. ZL-2020. The sequence goes on from JABFPQ010000124.1 coordinate 8,603, forward strand.
TCTGGAAAGTATAACGTTAATGTTGAAAAATCGGCGTCGTGTTGGTCTAAATCTTTTTCCGAAAAACCGAATAAATACGATTCTGCTCCTCGCGGAACGTATAATAAATATTCTACAGATTGCGCTTATCGCGTCGAGCGGGTTACAACTCTGTAATTTATCGAGCAATAAAAAATGAGTCTTTTACTCGAACACCCGTTTACCTGTATGATCACAGGGCCAACGGGGTGTGGAAAAACTAATTTCGTACAAAATTTTTTGAAATATTTGCCCTATGTTTGCGATACAAAATTTGACCGAATCCTATTTTACTACGGCGAATGGCAAAATGCTTACAAATTGTTCGGCTCGGGTATCGAGTTCAAAGAAGGACTTCCGCATAGCAACGATTATGCTGACGTTAACAGAAAAAAATTAATTATAATCGACGATTTGATGCGCGAGTCTTCGAACGGGGTAATGACCGATCTTTTTACCAAAGGTAGTCATCATAAAAATTTGAGCGTAATTTATATAACTCAAAATTTATTTCATCAGGGCAAAGGTCAGAGAGACATTTCGTTAAACACAAATTATCTCATTTTATTTAAGAATCCCCGAGATCGATCGCAAATTGCACATTTGGCTTATCAAATAATGCCTAATCAGGTAAAATTTTTACAAGAAATTTATTTCGACGCCACTTCAAAACCGTACGGCTATCTTTTAATCGATTTAAAACAAACAACGCCGGAAAATTGTAGATTTCGCACTTGTATTTTTCCAACTGATAAATACCATTACGTTTACGTCCCCCGAAAGGAGATAAAAGGTCAAGATCGAACGGGAGACGTTCCAGTCTTACGAATATAATGGGCAAGTTTGCTTCTCTAAACGAAAAAAACGCGGCGATATTGTACGCCTTGCGTCATTTAAACGAAAATCAGCGTCGCGCTATTCTTCGCGCGGCCGATTCGAGTTTGATCAAGTGTATTTGCGAGTGCGCCTTGAACACGCTCAACGGAAATATTTCAATCACCGAATCGCAACAGAAACAATTACGCAAATACGCAAATTCTTTACGTAAAGTTGCAGAACCCAAAGGAACGTGGGCGTCTAAAAAAAGATTAATTGTCCAAAAAGGTGGATTTTTGGGACCTCTAATTTACGTGATCGGATCAATTTTAGCTAGTGTAATAGCGAATAGAAAATAAAAAGTACACAATGGAACACGCGAAAAAAATGATACTTTTGCCTCGCGAGAGCGTGGAAAAGTTGGAAGAAGCGCGTAAAAATGATGTCGGAGAAACTAAACTGCTTACCGTTCAAACGCCGGGTAACGAAATGATAAGGCTGGACGCTGAAATGAACCAAATATTGAACTCTACGGATAAGGAGGACTCGGAGAAGGCAAAATTATTTCATCAGTTGTTGCAACGTTATTTGCGGGTGATGGAAAATACACGCTCCGCGATAAGTAGCAGCACTGCCGCCGCCGCCGCCGCCGCCGCCGACCGACAAAATGGCGTACCGGACGACGCGATAACCACGAGCGTGCCATCCAAGTATCGCGCGAAAGCAAACATGTTATTGCAAGCTTTGCATGACGTTCCTAAAAATGTTTTGAGCTGGAACGAAAAAGGCCTGGTATCGGTACATGGAACACCGATAATTGGTTCAAACATTGTCGATTTAATCAACGAGGCGATGCGCGCAAGAAAAACGTCAAACCCAGCCGGACGCGATCAGTTTGCCCGTTTGCTGCGCGAGATGAACGTACCTCGCGAATTTATTGGAAACAATCATTTTTGGTTTTCTCCTACCTCTTCACCCGCGTCATATTTACAAGTTCCTCGAATCACCAAAAAAAGACGCGTTAGTAGCGCGGAAAACAGCGGAGAATCCTCGGCTACGCTTACTCCATTAAGCCCTAACGATTCGGACAGCGACAATTATGCGAGCGTAACTAGTGACGACGAAAAAAAAATAAGCCCTCGTTGGAAAACGTTTAGTTTTAAAAAATGAAAAAATTGCAAAATATTTATTTCGATCCGTTAAACACTGCGGGATTCGCCGGTAAAAAAACATTTATTGTTGCTGCTGGTAATGAAAAAATTTCCAAAGAAAAAGCATCTTTATGGTTAGATAAACAAGTCGCGTACAACAAACACAAACAGATCCAAAAAAATTTTTTACGGCGCCCTTACACAGTTTTTAACATTGACGATGTTTGGGAATGCGACCTCATAGATTTAAAATTTATAAAAAGTTACAACGATAATTTTACTTATTTATTGGTAGTCGTTGACGTTTTTAGCAAACACGCGTGGGTTAAACCAATGAAAAATAAATCGAGTGAAACGACGCTTCGAGCCTTTAGAGACGTATTAAAGGACAGCCGACCGCGACGCCCTGTTTGTTTGCAATCCGACAAGGGTAAAGAATTCGTTAATACTGATTTTCAAAAATTTTTGAAAAAAGAAAATATTTTATTTCGAGTCGTACGAAGCCCTTCCGTTAAAGCCGCAGTAGTCGAAAGATTTAATCGCACGTTAAAAGAACGCATGTGGAGATATTTTACTTTTAAAAGAACGAAAAGATACGTTGATATTTTGAAAAAACTTGTCGAATCGTACAACAATTCTTATCATCGAACAATAAAAACTACACCCGCTAGTGTTACGATCGATAATGCGGAAAAAATACGAGAATTAACGTCCAAACGGTTAAATGAAATTCCGATTGGAAAACCTAAATACAATGTAGGCGACTTGGTGCGTATCAGTGCAGAGAAAACTGTCTTCCGAAAAGGATACAGCGCCGGATGGACCGACGAAGTATTTTCCGTTTCGCGTGTCCTTAAACAAAGACATCCGATCGTTTACACCGTTGCCGATTTATCGGGCGAAGAGATTGACGGCTTTTTTTACGCGAGTGAATTGAGCAGTATAGGAGAAAAATTACCAAAACGAGGTTTAAAAATAAACGAAAAACTTGACGAACGGGGACGTGGTCGAAACAAGCGCGTGTTGGTGAATTGGAAAAAATTACCAAAAGACTGCGTTAGTTGGATTTTAATCGAAGCGATAAAATGAATCGTGATTTTTATATGACTCTTCCGAGTAATTCTAGTATGGATTATTACCCCGAAAATAAGACAACAAACTTTGTCACGCGTTTGCCTTATGAATGGCGGTTACAGGGGCAATGGGTTGTAGGACTCAGCGAAATACAATTCCCGCAAACATTTTCGCACATACGCGTGGCCGGTGTCGACAATGTTGTAGGTTTCTGGAGCGTCACGCGAAATGGACATACTTCATTTTCCACAAACGGCATAAAAGTTGGTTTTTATCGTGATATCAAACTTCTATTGAACGAAGTTTCTAACCTTGAAAACGTGAAAAAACATTTAAGGTTTGATTTGGACGCTGGAGGACACGTCACAGTCACGCGAATATGCGATTCGAAATGTGACGAGATTGAGCACAAGTTTGATTTATCGACGACTCTGTACAAAATTATGGGATTTGAGTCGGAAAACGGAAAAATTAGAAATGTAGACCAACGGACAAAACAAACGAGATCGGAACGTCCCGCCGCGTTATCCAATTCTTTGCCTAAAGTCTTATTCGTTTACTCGGATATATGCGAGTCCCAAGTAACCGGTGACGTTCAAGCACCGCTTCTGGGAATCGTACCAGTAGCATTGCATAAATACGAATACGGAAATATTCGCGTACATTCATTTTCCGGTCGTCAATACATTCCGCTATTAAAAAATAACTTTCAGGCAATTGAAATTGATATAAGGGATGAGTACGGAAAACCTGTGGCATTTGATAACGGAACGTTAACAGTGACGTTGCATTTTAAAAAAATTGAAGTATGAATCACGGTTATAAAGATTACTATCAAAGTCAGACGGGATACGGACGAATAAAAGTGTTTGTTGGCGCACCGAATCAAAAAGGACACGGGATCGGCAGTTTTCTTGGTGGATTGTTTCGAAAAGTTTTACCCCTTCTGAGTAAAGGAGCACAATACGCTGGACGCGAAGCGGCGTTGACGGGAGCAAAAATTGCATCGGACGTTGCGTTGCACAATTTACCGATCAAGGGGGCGGTGTCATCGCGCTTACGCGAATCGGTAAACCGAATGAAGCGCAAGGCTGAAGATAAAATTGATAAAATCATGCAAGGAAGCGGTTATAAGAAAAGAAAACTTATAAAAACAAATCAGTCATTGCCAAAACTTTACACCTCAAAGAACGGTGGAAAAAAAAGAAAAAGGAAGTCTCCAAAGCGTCGCGTTAAAACAACGAAAAAAAGAAAAACCGTAAAATTAAATAAAAATAAAGTGAGACGTAAAAAAGTTGTGAAAAAAAGAAAAATTGAAGATATTTTTGGGTAATCGAAAATGGCATTTTTACATACACATTCGTGCGAATGCATGAAATCCGAAATGGATCTTTTCACATTACCCCCCACTCAAACGACAGTCGAAAAAGGATCTTGGGTTCATTACAAACCTATTTCGTCCCTCACCGATGGTGGCGTTATCGAATTTGTAATACCCCCTTCGGAGGAACTCATTGACCCGGCGCATACAATGTTATATTTGAAAGTAAAAATGATTAAAAAGAAGGAAGACGTAGAAATAAATGATAAAGCCGGTCCTGTAAACAATCTTATGCACTCGATGTTTAGTCAAGTGGACGTATATTTGAATCAGAAAATGATTTCGCCACCAAACAATGCTTATGCGTATCGTTCGTACATAGAAACATTGTTAAATTACGGACAATCGGCCAAAAACTCGCACTTGCAAAGCGTTTTGTGGTACACGGATACTCATGGTCATATGGAACCGACGGCTGAAGACGGGAATCTTGGATTGAAAGAACGACGCCAGTTTGTAAAGGACGATAAAACGGTCGATTTGTTGGGGCATTTACATTGCGACATTTTTAATCAAGAAAAGTTTATATTAAACGGTGTTGAGATGCGCGTACGATTGGTAAGGTCGCGCGACTCGTTCAGCATTTTAGATATAAGCGACTCAGCAGTTCTTCGTATTGTTGAGGCTTCCTTGATCGCGCGCCGAGTCAAAATTAGTCCAGGTGTGTTAATATCGCAGGCAAAAGCATTAACGCATACGACGGCAAAATATCCTCTGACGAGAGTCGAGGTCAAGGCAATTGCTATTCACAGCGGAATTCACGGAGAAACGGTTGACAATGTCATCTTAGGTCAGCTTCCGAAAAGAATAATAATTGGATTCGTGAATAACCAAGCCTTTAACGGATCTGCAAAGTTGAACCCATTTAATTTCCAAAACTATAAAGTTAATTATCTGGCGTTGTACGTGGATGGGGTGCAAGTGCCGTCTCGGGCATTGCAACCTGATTTTGAAAACGACATGACGGTTGATTCATACCATACTCTTTTTTCCGGCACGGGAATACATTTTTCTGACGCCGGTAACGCTATAACAAGGGAAGCTTACGGCCATGGTTACACGCTGTACGCGTTTGACCTAACGCCTGACCTGTCAGCGAATAGCGATTCGCACTGGAACCTTGTAAAAAGCGGAAGCGTGAGAATCGAAGTTCGGTTTGCCGAACCATTAACCCAGACTGTGAATTGCGTGGTGTATGCGGAATTTGATAACGTAATGGAAATCGACGCTAGCCGCCAAGTAATCATCGACTTTGCTGGATAAATATTTAAAATGAACTGTTCATATGTAATTTGAGCAGTAAGTAATTACCTCTCAACGCGTGTCGATATTACGAATGAATACTTTACAAATTTTAGCGGCATTAAAAGATTTACCAGTTCGTTCTAAAGGCGTTTTCGCTGCCGATCAAATACCACAAAATTGGTCTCACCCTACCGGGTTTGTTTTCAACACCGACAACTCTACGAAACCGGGCACGCACTGGGTTTGTGTCTACGTTAACTCGAATGGACGAGGAACGTACTTTGACAGCTTCGGATTCCCGCCAATCGTCAAATCTCACGCATCAAGAATCAATCGAAACTGCTCCGCATTCAGATGGAATAATGTGCGTTTTCAAAGCGAAGAATCTCAAGTTTGCGGACATTATTGCGTTATGTTTTTACACTTTATGTCTAGCGGTATTAACTTTGATACATTTTGCGATATCTTCAGCGCGGATTTACATACCAATGATCGAATTGTACGAAAATATTACGACGCCTACGCCAACAAACGAATAACCGATTTATCGTGCTCTAAAGTTCAGTGTTGCTACACATCTAGAAATAATTATTTAAGCAAAAAATGTATGACATTAAGCTAAAAAACGTCGTTGTAACTTATTCTTATTCTTATAATCCATTTTATAATACACAAGATTGTAATCAATTATAGATATTAAGAAATAAAAATTATACGTATCACTATGATTATTCAATAAAAGAAAAAATTGATCATAAAAATGTGTTTAAATTCATTCAACATTCACCCTCATTAAATGTAAGATCTTTAATCGAAATAATGCATTCGCCAGTAATGCGCTCAACAATAAGCAGTTTCACATCCGACGGTAAGTTATTAATGTTTTTATAACTTTTGTTTAAATTTGTAAACTTATCTTCAAGCAAAGTCGCTACTTAAATTCGACTACGTGCTGTAATAAAAAA
>JABFPQ010000125.1:0-15208 GCA_022817265.1 Masnerella sp. ZL-2020
CCTCCACCGAAAAATGCTTTACCTTTAAATGACAACATAAAATTGTTTTGTAGGTAATTTTTTCCGTTTATTTGTATTTTATAAGTCTTATTAGACCACTTTTGATTTAAAATTTATTTCAAAAATAAAAAATATGTTTTTTATTTCAATCAGCTCTACCAGAGTATGATTTCAACTCCAACCACTGGTCCAGTGCAGCTTTATATGTTATAATAATGATTTTGATGTGAATGTATTAAAAAAGTATTAAATAAAATAATTAAAAAATAATTCAAAACTCATTAATTAAAAAAAACGCCCATGTAGAACTAAATTGAGTGAATCAATTAAAGCAGAGGTCGACCATATTTTAACTCACTGACAAAATCAGTGAAAACTCAAAATCAGATAGAGTGCAACTCTCCTCTACACTGTAAAAACTGGTGTTTCGTTTTAAAACGTTTTTTGCGGGAAAAAAACCAAATATGTTTTAAAATAAAACATTAAAACGTTTTTCAAAACATCTTTAGTGTTTTCCCGCCAAAAACGTTTTAAAACAAAACACCTGTTTTTACAGTGTATCTGCAAATACAGTATTTTCCAAAAATATATTCATCTGATGTATCCACCAAAACCATTTATTCATATTGAAATTCGATATATTTCGAAAGATATCCCTTTTTCATTAATATACCAATCTTTAACCTTTCGCATTCTTAACGAAATTAATATAATAAATGAAAATTCGATATCATACGAAAACGAGGTACTGATCAGAACCCAAACCGGTCTTCGCACCCAATCGGTTTGCATTGCAATTTGCCTCGAAAAAGGCGGGAAAAGGCATTTCTGGCTCTTCCGGTTCTAATTCTCAGCGGAACAAAAAGCGCGGCGATTAAATCCGGGCTTTCATTTCGCGGCAAATGACGTAGCGGGAGCGATTCGGCGCGACTGATTTGCCAAACGAAGCGCGGCTATCGAGCGGCTCCGGCGGCGCAACCGAAATACAGGGCTAAACATAAACCGGCGCTTTCTTATTGTCGGGCTGGGAATAATGGCGCGGCGGGCGTCGGTGTGCGTGATTTCGGCGCGGCGCGTCGGTGTGCGGGCGCGCGGTGCAGTCTCGCGCGCCGAGTGCCACCCGTCCTTCCTCGCCGGCGCCGCAGCCGCCGTCGGCACACAATGCGCCGCGTCGCACTGCCTAGGCGTCACGCTAATGACATACTCCTACATGCGCGCCTGTCCCGCCCGTCCCTGCCTAGCCTGCCAGCTGCGGCTAAAGCTAATGCCCCTAGAGACGATAAACCGACCAAAAAAAACCAGTATTCCGCCGCTATGCCTCTTTTTCCACCTTTTTTACCATTTTCTGCCCAGCTAAATTTCACCCTTTTCAGTTTTTCAAAAAAATTTTTCCCACTGATTACGTAGTCAATTAATAATATTTTACTTTTCTATTTTGTGAAGTACAATATTTTATCTAACGTGGGAGAAAAAAGCGCTTTTTCGTGTAAATACAATGGGAAAAAGCGCTATTTTTCCCTCAAGTTAGATGAAGCCATTTTTCCAACGCATTCATTTTCAACTGTTCTTTTTTTCGTCCGTTTTCAGTGGGAAAAGTCAGTATTTTCTCCACGCGTGGGAAAAGTGAAAAAACAGTTGAAATGTGACGTATTTTCCCTCGTCTGGAAAAAATAACTAACCTTTCTCACTAAAAAAAGTCGAGGAATAGAACATTTCATTTTTACGAGTCCAAATGAGTGGTTATTGACTGCAACTTTTCCCATTTGTTGCTCAATATACTATTTTCCCTTTGTCCTTGTCATTTGGGAGGGTGAAATACTGTATTTACTATCTCTTGATAAGGAGCCACAGTAGCGTTCCAGTCTCATTTACATTCGAATTTCGTCGTTTTTTATCTACTTGGTTCAGGAGGGAACGAGTAAACTTTGAAAACAGAGAATAAAAACCGAATCTTTTAATATTTATTTTTCTCAGTCGACTTATTATTGTTAGAATTGAATTTTTAATGTGAAATGTAACTCAACGACAAACTCAGAATTAACATAACCTCACTTTTAACAGAATTTATTACATTTCCGTGATAATTTGGCTTTTAGACAAAAATTACACTAGTTCGACTAATTTTATTCAGAATTGTATTTATAGAAGTCTTTATGTTACTAAAAAAGAACATTTTTTAACTATATTACCGACATTGTCGATATCTTTTCACCTTAATAATAATTCGTAAACTTAAGTGTCGTGATGTCGTGATCGAATAAGAATATTTTTTTTATAATAATGAAAGTCTAACTAATTCGAAAATAATACAATTTTCGTTTGGAAAGAAAAGTACATCGCGGAAATGAAAAATGTTGGAAATCCAACCTCAAACAAATTTGAATCAGTAGAAAAAATCTGTACAAAATAATTTTGGCCGGAAACTAAGATTACTTATTATCCTCATGATAAAATTATTATGCATCGAAATTTTTATTAGAGAAAAAAAACGTAAACAATTATTTTGGCGCGAAACAACATTTAAATTCAAATCAATTACTACAAACATGATAAACTTCATTATCGACATGTCGATAACAAAGAAATTTCTTTTTTTAAATTTTAGTTTGTCAATAATAATAATAATTAATGCACATTTTTCAGCGAATAATATGTGATTAAGCGAATGTTTGATAATAATAATGATAATGTTTAACAAACCTTTATTAAATTATTAAATTACAGATAACAGTTGTAACTTGTTCTAAGTTTTTTAACGAAGACAATCATTTTTTCCGTTTTTTAAAAAATGGCCATTCAAAAAAATAAAAAAATCATATTTAGAAAAAAGTTTTTTTTCTTAATTTTTGTAAATAAATCATAAAGAATAAGCCTTATCCTTATTTTTTGTATATAAAATAAGATTCCCAACTTAAACTAGTTTGTAATAGTTTGAATTTACAGAAAAAATCCTTATTCCATTGTTATTTAATACAATTTTAATGAAAATCAAAATTTTAAATAATGTTCTTTGAAGCAAACACTGAAAAGAAAAGGATTAATAATAGTGTTTCATGATCTACAAAAAAATATGTTTATTATCTGTAAAAACCAGCGACTGACATACGTTGTGAATATTTTATTGCATCATTTAAAGTTTCATTTGTTACAAAATTCTAATTTCGTTGCCAAATACGTTGAAAAATACACAGAATGTATCTAATTTGTTTCGTTGAACACCAACACAAATGCATCCTTCTCACCAATTGATCACAAGTAAAAAATTTGCATTCCACTCGAGTATTTCCATCCAATGCAATTCTCTTTTCGCTATACTACACTCTAATCACTTTATATTAATATTTACAATGCTTTAAATATATATATAACATTTATAAACAAAACAAAAAACGATGAACATTTTTGTCCGAATCACATCACAAGACATCTCACAAATTCGTATTTGTTCTTCGTCGAATCATTTGATTGGTCCTTGGTTATTGCACTGCGTGGTTCAAAAACAATCGATTACTTCTCATATCTGTGAACAATATCACACGTCTACTGACTGTACTGACATTGCAATAACGTACAAACAAGAAGAAAGAAAACATAGATATGTATAGGTACAGTTTGTCACAAAGTGTTTCATCTATTAAGTAAAATTCATCTCAACTCCTCAAAGTTTAATTTTATAATGAACACAAAATCGTTACTAGTTACTTAAACACACCAAGAAGAAGGTTTAGTTAATCGTTTATATTACAAAATAAAAACTATATGTTTCATACGCTGTACGTAAAATCAATACAAATTAATAATGTTAAACTTTCATTATACAGGGTGTTCCATTTAAAACTGGTTTTGGGAATATTTCAAAAACTACGGATTTCACCCCCCCTTCCACCCCCAAGGGGTGAGGCTGGGCGGTCCAGTCTGATATCACTAGATATGGCCCCCGTCGGTACAAACAACTTTCATTACCAACTTTTCTTGATCCGATGCGTAGTTTTTGAAATATTCCCAAAACCAGTTTTAAATGGAACACCCTGTATTTTGTGAAAATAACATTAATGAACAACATTAAGTTCAATTAATAGACATGAAACAGTTAATCTTAATTCACGAATTCAGAAAGCTGTACAATGACGTTAAAATTGTTCAGATACAATTCTCTATTTTGAATTGTTTATTCAAGGGTAGAATCACAATAATTCTAATATACCTATGTTTCTATAAACATCATAAGTAGAAAATAAACCTCATTTGAAACTCGATAATTACACAACAGTATCTCAAATAAAAAATTGAAAGAAAACAGGTAATTAGCAACGAAAATTTCGGAAGGGTTAGTGTTAGCAAACGGTTAAAAAAGAGCACTATAGAGAGACTGAACAGGAGTCTATGAAAATACGGTAATAAAATATATCAGAACGTTCAGACTCTCTATACATCGCAGTCTATAAAAATAATCAATGAAAAACCAATTGCTTTTGGTTGCAGATTCAAATAACCGGCCCTTTGGCACAAAACAAAGTCTATGCAACGTAATACTGTTCAAAAATTAGATCGTACGAGAAGCGGCCGAGAATTCAAACTGGATAGACTTTTTTCTTGAAGATAAAAAGTTATCTAGAATAGAACTGTAATAGTTAGACGTGTTTTACAGTTTAGGGTTTTGTTTTGCGTAATTTTAGGTGAATTCATTTCAGTTGATTACGATAGCGCCTAGTCGATTTTAATGCAAGCATCGCATACTCTGACGGGCTTGTCCCAGCCTCTTCTGGGCACGGGTTTGCGCTGCTGGGAACAGTCCTGACAGACGCCACGACCGCAATCCCGACAGTGGTGTAAGAGAACGGTTTCGGTGAATTCTACGTCGCAGACGCAGCAGTTTGTAACGTCTGCGTCTGGGATCCAATATGAAGGCCTTACGGAATCTTTGATAAGTGCTGGAAAATAAAAATCATAACATGAAATATCTAAAATGCTCCATTTAAAAAAATGGATAACTTGTTGTTTCCAGTAAAAATATTCTTTTTACTTTTTTGTCATGCATCTAAAGCCATGTTTTTAGTTACAGGTAATTGAGTAGATAATATATTTTAATGATCAATGACCAAGAAATTTGAAATTGATCATTTTGACCCCATCTGACCTTATTTGAATTATAAATTATGATTGCGGAAAATTATAAATTGTAAACTGTAATTTTACAGTGTGAATTACAGTGTAAACAATATAAATAGGCATCTTGATTATTCCAAGATATTTAATATGTATTTATATACAATTTACAGATTGAGAAAATCTAAAATCATAATTTAATTGTCAAAAAGTACTGAAATGTTATTAATCCTTTTCTTCCCATTGTGTCCTCCAGGATACATTCACGATTTTTCAATTTTTACGTTTTTCACATTGTTGTCAATGTTTGTATATGTTATACATATATTTATGTCTGATGAATATTATGAATATCATCAGTTTAGAGCTTTTTACATGTATTTCAAATGAATACAAAATTATTAACAACATAAAACATAGAAAAAACTGTTAAACCTTCGAAAAAATTGTATGCTTAATTTTATTTGTTTGAACATCAAACATCGGAGGGTGGGGGCGGAAACATCAAACAATCAAAAAATAATGATTTTGTGACTTTTTCTAGTTTCAGGATGCAAAGAGTTAATATCGTTAAAAATTAAATACTAATTGTACGCATTCATATTGTAAATTTTAATGATGTATTAAACAAATTTTAAAACGTAAAAATTATCAAAATAGTATTATTCAGTTCCGCAGATGGCAAAAATTTACACTTTCAAACAATCATAACTTAATAATACAATTTAATTTTTTACTATGCTTTGAAATTAAAAACAATGCAATTGTTGGCAAAATTTCAGGTAAAAGAAACCTAAAATCAGTTCACCATCTCAATAAACAATAAATCATTATAAACAATAAAACAACTCACATTTAAAGTAGTCCAAAACCGTTCCAACGGCAGTCAAAGTCGACACGACTTGCTCGGTCACTTTTCTAGCATTGGTATCATCGGAATTGTCACTAAGATCATTGGAATTGTTATCACTATTATAACAATCGTCGCAAACCCTGACCGGAGTGAGCCAATTCCTCGCTGGCACGCATTTTTTATGAGACGAGCATTGCGGACAAAATCCCTCCCCACACGATCGACAATGGTGTTTCGTATCAGTGGGGTTGAAGGGCAAGTGGCACTTGAAGCAATGCTTGATGTCTTTGTTCGGGCACCAGTACGTTGGCGCCACGTGGTCGGTCACCCAGGCAGTTATGGCCTTGGTCGGTTACAGGGACACATTGGTCATTCTTTCGGTCAGGTACGATACGTTGTCTAACACTTTTTGGGTTGTGTTTTGACAGGACAAAGTCACGTTTTTCTAAACAAAATGATCATGTTATTAAAGTTGTATCAAGAAAAAATTTAATGTTATTATAATAAATTAGGGTTTATTTTACCATAAATTTCACTATATTTTGCAGTAGAATGTATTTAATTTGCAAACTTACCATGCACCAAACATGAGTTATTTCAGTTCTAACAGCATTGTCTTCTGGATTTTTATTCCCATGCCAATATTGACGACTTCTATAAATTTCACCACAATTTGGGCACTTAATCACATAGCCTGACCAAGCATACTGTGCTAAACCATACCAAGAATTAGCATTTTGCGTCTGCGTACGACTAGTTACGACAACTTCATTACCATTGCTGTGATACTTTTTACAAATATAAATTAAGTTTTCATACTGATGTTGGTAGCGACATCTACAATACATAATTTTTTGTATTAAAAAAACTTTTAGAATTGAGAACAAATCTCTTTAAATCACGACTTGAATAAAAAAAAATTCAATCTATAGGTAGATAGAAATCATGATTTGAGTCGAAAATTTCAACTTATAGCTAGATAAAAATTCTGATTTAAATTGTAACTGAAATCAATTTTTTCATCCTTAGAAATTTTTAATTTTTTTTCTTAAATCCTAATAATACCTGCTATCGCTGGAGTGAGGTTTTCCCTCATGCAAATGACCCATACTGTTCTGACAACGACAAGAACAACTCAGACATTTCACAGGGCAAGTGAAATATTGGTCTGGAAACAACACGTTCGACACGTTTTCGATTTCGCCACTGAACTTATCATTAATGGTCTTCAACGTGTTGTAAACCAAATGTGATTTTCTAGCAGAACGTACTGTCGTATTGTCCAGTTCACTTTTTATCGCGTCGAAAAATGGTTGGTAGTTGGTCGGTGGATTCTGAGTTTGGACACCAACATATTTGATGGAACTGAACGCGTCGATTTCCAATCTCATCTGTGCGAATTGTGTTCGTAGAATCTCTTCTGCATTCTCATTGCCATCTGCAATTTTTTTAATAAATCTCATTGTCATCTTTATTTCAATAACTTTATAAAAAATTAAATTATAAAGTTTAGATCAAAAATTAAATTAAGATAGTCATTTTACAGTTTTTCATGAAATAACATATGAATATGTTTATTGTTCCATTTTAGATTAAAAATCAAATTTGAAGAATTAGATCAGATTTTTCAATTAAGTAATAAATCTGTAATAATTTCACTCACTGTTTGTCAATGTTCTGGTATGCCTTGTTTCATGAAATATTATGACTCCAGGACCCAGAGCACTCGGTGACGTCAGACCATCTACTCTCTGTCCAACTGCTTGCAGAGCTGCTTGAAAATGGTGACTGTAAGCTCTAGAAGCACTACCCAAGAAAGTAAACATATCTCTGTGCAGTCTCTCAGAACGTGTTCTATAAACCACAATATCTGACACAGCCAAAACCTTTAATAATAATCTTGTTCGTTCATTCTCATGAGTTGTTACACCTTAAAAAATACAAAATCATTAAAGATATTGTCTATATTTATAACTATTTAATAATTATGTAAATATATATATGTGTTCCTTTTAATTTTCACGTTGAATTTGAAAGAAATATGAGAATTTTAGGACTTAATGTTGATTAGTTATTGAAAAATAATTATAAAATAAAATTGTTTCATACAAAAATATTGTTGAAATTATTATTATTTTTCCTTTATAGTAATGAAGTTTATCAAAAATACCTAAAAGACCTTCAGTATCCAAACAGATGACGTTCAAATTAGCGTCAAAAGCAGCCCAAACACCAAGTGTACAAGAACTCTGTTCATTCGAAGTCTTAAAAACCTGCTGCCCGTTGAAAAAAGTCTGATTCAACGTATGACTTTTCCCATCGCCGGTATTTCCAAAAATGGAAACCACCTTGACTTTTTGGTTCTTCTTATTACATTTCAGCTTTTCGACAAAGTGCTCGGCACTGGACACTTTCAGGTACTCCTGTCCGTCAATCAGAAGGAAACTTTTGTGCGGCGACGAATCTTGTAAATCTCTCATACCGACATTGTCATCTTCGTGGATAATCGTCAGGCTGTCCAGGCTCTCCATAATGGCAGGACTCGTGGCGATAATCTTCCTGTTTTTCCATGCTGAGTAATTGTCAGGCAGATTGATGGGTTTACTCATCTTTCAACACGAGTTTCAGGTCTATAAACAAACATAAAATCAGACGCAATTAGATAATTGCGATTAGTCATTATTTGACAATAATTCTGATAATTATAGGAAGTAATTGTCATCAGTGATAAGAATTAAATTAAATTAAATTATACGCAGGAAGTATAAATATCCATTATATAAATTTTATATAACTAAACTTTTTTGTCGAGGGGTAGAAAAGTGGAATGAAAAATAAAAGTTGAATTGACACAAACAAATTGAAATAAAATAGCCGAGGAAATATAAAAAACATTGAAATTTAAAAGTAAATAAAAAAAAGTTGCATATTAATAATAAAATATAAAAATTGATAAAACAAATAAAAGAACATTGAATAATATGTAATTTAAACAGTGAAAGAATGGAAATAGTAATAAAATGAAGAAGAGAAAGATAAACAATAAAAATAGAAAAAAAGAAGATAAGGAAATGTAAATAAAAAACAGTTTATCAAATTAAAAAAACAATAGAGAAACACGAAATTAATGAAACTTAAGTTTAGGCCATTAAAACACAAAATTCAAGAAAAAGCTTCTATGTCTTTCGAATTATTACAATTTAATACAATTATTTACAATTCATTGTCTGCTAAAAACTGGCATAATAATAATAAATTTCATTTGTGTTCCATTATTTATATTTCCTGATGAAAAAAAAGTGAAACTAAACAATGACATCGAAAAAACTAGACATTGCAAAACGATAGTGCTATCTGTCAAACTTGGAAACTTGTTTGTGTCGTCGCAACTGAAGCAGAAAGTTTGTTAGAACGTGATAATTTAAATGTATACAGAAAGGTCGCGAAATGCAAATTACGTGAAATAACAAAAGTTAATTATACGATAATGGACGATGAACGTGTTATCCCTGGAAATGAATAATTCGCGATTAATTTGACAGGAATGACAACTGCGTAATTTGCGCGGGTTTCCGCTCAGGACAACTCACCGTGTTTAGGTTATTCGCGGATTCGTCGCAGCGTTCCATGAAAATCTGACGAGGACATCGATTTTGCACTGGAGAACCGCGACGACCTGATTATTTGCGAGAAATTCTCACTCTCATCGGAGACGAAGCGTATGACAGAGCCGTATATGAGACAAACTTTCAACATCAACATATGATTGGGATTTTAACTTCGTAGA
Source organism: Masnerella sp. ZL-2020 (assembly GCA_022817265.1). Lineage (NCBI taxonomy): Eukaryota > Metazoa > Arthropoda > Insecta > Hymenoptera > Scelionidae > Masnerella > Masnerella sp. ZL-2020. The sequence goes on from JABFPQ010000125.1 coordinate 9,747, forward strand.
TGGCGAAATCGCAGGAAATTCGCATTTATCGAATTGCGACATCTTGTGACTCGGATTGATATTAATAAATTTGAAAGTTATTATTTTTTTCCATAAAATGTTTTTTTCATTAATTATTATTTAATATTCATGTTCAGAAAAATTCGATTAAATTATTTTCAATCTTTAAAAAAAAAACTAGCTCATATTTAATTTTTGTGTTAAAACAAGAAATGTTTAAAAAAATAATAACATTAAATTAAAAATTAATTTTAGTCAAACAAGATAAAAAACAGTACTTTGCCTAAAAATAAATTTACATGAAGATTTATTCAATCTTTTTTTTATAATTTAAACATCATCAATGACTAGTTATAAATATACTTGAAATTGTTCTTAAATTTATATTACTATTAAAATTAATTTATTTATTCTAAAAATATAGGAGAAAAGTAATTAGAATGGTTGTTTTCTTCTAAAAATCTGCCACTGTTCATCTACATTTAATAACATTTTTTATACATTTTTTATAATTACATTTTACATCCATTTTCTTAGTAAACAATTCAAAATTAACTAAGTCAGCTGACCATCTTTTTTAGCAGCTGCTATAGCATTTTCTTGTATTATCATCTGGAATTCCTGAAACCGTTGAGCCACCCTTTGTGAAAATTTCAGATACTTTTCCATGCAATTTAATGCACACTTTTCTTCTCTGTCTTTAAAACTTCTGGAGGTGAAGTCATTTATACAATCCATAAAACATTGTTCTGCAAGTTTATTGTATGACATCAAAAACTCTTTGAACTGGAAAATAAAGACAAATTAATATAAAAATGTTTTCTTATTTTTTAAGATTCATAATATAATTAATCAATTAAAATTTCATTCAATAAATTTTAACACTTGTGTTGGATATTGAAAATTAAGAACGATAATATGAGTGATATCGACGCATTTATTTTGCTGATTTAAATAACTTAATAAATGTGTGAGTTGAGTATGAAAAATAAAAAATAGTTATTATTAATTTTGTATATTAATAGGCATTTATTTAATTGAATATTCTCACTGTTTTAAGTTGTTCAGCTTGAAAATCCGCTGGAGGACCTCCAGGCCCCATTTGCATCGCCATTTTCCAGAATTTTTAATTTTCCTTCTGTTAAATATATCTAATAAAATCGTACGTTTTTTTCAAAACCCAAAAATTATATTATCTTTTGCTACACTCGTTTTGCTGATAAATCAAATTTCGAGGTTATGACAGTTCACCTGCTTTTGGAGCAGAAAAGAGGCACTGATCTGAAGTCAGCTGATATTCGTATTGAGATTTTTAGCGACAGTTGGCAACATTGCTATTTTCAACCTTAACAAAATAAGTGTTTTTTAATGTTAAACAACTCACAAAATAAAGGAAAAAATAACTTCAATGCATTAATTTACAGAAACAAATTGATAAAAAATACAATGTTTTGGTTAACTTATTTGAAAAACGATTATTTTTCATATTTTAACATTTAATACTGAGATAAAATTTTGACATTTAAATTTCCCAGGAAAAAACGAAATCTCATTTTTGGAGGTTTGTCAATCTGAGAACAAACTGTTGCAAACTTCAGGCATTACATTATTTTCTAAACACACTGTGAAGTTACGAGCTGTAAATTAATGTAGCGGCTCAAACTCGTGTTATCAAGTGGTAAAGTTGAACATTCAAGATATTAACTAAAAATTATCTATTTTCAATGTAGTGCTTTATTCTGAAATGAATCCGTCAGAACCAAATTCTACAGAAACCCTTAGGTACAGCAATTTTTTCTAAATCTTCTCTCGATGACAGAGGCATTTTTTACCTATTAAAGGTTAAGTTTTGGTTAACATTACCGAGCAATTACTAATTGTTATTGTTTATACGCTGATAATATGTCATATTTGTTGAGTTTTTTGTTTCATTTCAGCTCACAAATGTTTGCAAATTATTCTGATCTATGATTTCTATTGAACTTGTGTAAAAAATACTACATTAATGGGTAATGTTTGTACGTACATACTGAGTTAATCACTTTTTGTTTCAGCGCATTTAAAAATACTTGGTATGTAATATAATTGTGTGAGCAGTCTTGTAGTTTTGCATGCAAAATAAATGAAATTGGAATATTGTAAAAAATTAAGCAATAGAAATATTGTTTTCATTTATTTTAATTAATAATCATTTAGAGTTCATAATGATTGATAATAGATTTTGACAATAAAATCTGAATCTATCATTTTTAAAAATAATAAAAAAAGACCTGTTATTGTTCTGTATTTTATAAGCTAATTGTTTTTAGTTCACAAAAAATGTAAATAGTTAATATTTTGTAAAATTATAAATAAACTTTGTTTGTAGCATGAACATTTTTTATAATCTAAACTGCTATATTCTATATAATATATAACAATATTTTTCATAGTAGAAAGTACTCTTTTTCTGAATGTATCAAAAATAGGGTTGGAAAAAAATCTGATTTAAATCATGATTTAAATCAACAATTCCAACCTATAGGTTGGAAAAAATCATGATTTAAATCACGATTTAAATCAAATTTTCCAACCCTAATCAAAAAGATCTCTGTTTTGAATTTTTAATGGATTTGGTTTTTCGTGCATGCAAATAATAATGATTGACTTGACTCACAATGTTGTATTTATAAAATACTGTTCTTAAAAGAAGGGAAATATTTTTTACCATCAACATGGAAGTAAAACATTCAAGCAATATAAAATGTGTTTATTTTTCAAAACATGCAGTAGTATTTATTTTTTTGCAATATATTTTTATACTCATTTTATTATGTTGCAGCTCAAAAATGAAAGATGTTATCGACGTGCTTGCAATGCAGAGAGAGAAAAGAAACACTTTACAAAAAAGTATTACAATTGACTATACAAAGTCGAATGATACGTTCAGTGTTTCAAGATATATTTTTGAATGTGGCAAGTAGTAAAAACAAATCATAAATATGAAATTACAAATTCCTCATCATGCCAAATGGATCTTTGTGGATTTAGACTTTTGTGTTTATATTTTTTGAATATCTTTGCAAAAAGAAATAAATTTTGTTATTCTTTTTTTTCTTTTATAGAGTTCATAAGTAATACAAAAAGAAAAAAAAATAAATAAAACAAAAAGTACCTATTTCTATACAAATTTTCAAAAAATATTAACAAAAATGTCTGAATCCTACAAAGATTCATCTGACGAGACTACAAATTTCGCAATTTATATTTTTATTTAATATTAAAATTGATTTTAGGTACAAAATTAGATGCACATCCATTGACTATTGCAACAGCGGCAACATTATATCATAGATTTTTCAAAGAAACAAGTACACAGGGTTACGATTGTTATGTGAGTTTCAAGATTGCATTATGAATCAGTTAAACAAAGTTTTATAACTTCCACCTCTAGTTTTATGTACAGACAAATAGTTTCTAGTCTATAGTTTACAGTTTATAGTGTATATATATTATACATTATACAGTCTTACAATGTTTTACGTAATACTTTACGTTGACTTGCAGTTGATAGCGTCTACATGTCTCTATCTTGCGGGAAAAGTTAAGGACGATAACCTGAAGATTAGAGATGTGATGAACGTTTCACATAACACCCTTCATAGAGGGTCGCAGCCTTTGGAATTAGGTGATCAGTATTGGAGTATAAGAGATGCTATAGTTCAAGCAGAACTTCTGATCATGAGAATGCTGAAATTCCAAGTTACACCAACACATCCACACAAAGTAATTAATTAAATTAGAATTAAGATTAAGTTTAAAAAGTCATTACACAAACTGTTTCGAAAATTGTTGAGTAGATAAACATAAGTCAAACATTTATATATATTTCTTAAAATAAATAAAATTTCTTATCAAAGAATAAATTTGTTTCTTCTTAGACAAGTTTGATTAATTGTGTATATTTATTTTTTATAGTTTTTACGTCATTATGTACGTTCTCTACAAGCATGGTTTGGAGAAGAAGAATGGTCTAAGTATCCAGTCTCGCGAACCAGCTTAGCTCTTTTACAAGATTTCCATCACTCACCTGCAATTTTAGATTATCCTGCAAATTTAGTTGCCATTGCTTGCATCAATTTGGCTCTTCAAGTTTATGGCGTTGTCGTCCCATTAATGGACGAATGTGATCAACAGCCTTGGTTTAATGTAAGCCATTTTCATTAAAATAAAACCAGCACAAAAAAAATATAATTGAAACATTCCAAATAATCATTATACTTTGTTTGCAGGTATTCTCAAAAGATTTAACCAGAGAACAACTATGGGAAATTATGGAAAGAATTATGGCATCCTACGATGAAGAACCAGAAACGCGAGATAGTTAAAATTGTAAAAATGTAGAAAGCAATTCGAGTCTTAATTCTTTTAAATGATGAATAATTATCATTCAAATGAGTCACGTAAAATAAATCACATTTTCTAATCAATTGATTCTGCTAGAATTTAGAATTAGATCGTCATTAAAGGTCATTAATTAAAAAAGCACGGTTCAGTGAAAGGAATTTCTGTTATTTGAATTTCGAAAGAGTTGTCGAACATTTTCAGCTCGTTGAACTTTACTCTGACAATTCGCGTTTTATTTTTTACACTCACTGCACCTAATTGTATATTTTTACGACCTTTGGGATTAAATGCGATTTCGTAAACATGACTGCTTTTCAGTTGCACAAATTTGACAATTCAGTGGAATGTACTTGTTAATAATAAATGATCTTATGAAATTGAGTGTTGTATCATACGAATAAAAATAAGCCATTTTCCACGAAGAAACGCGTTTATTTTCTTATTTAATAATCTGACAAATTTTGTATGCACGGTGATTACAAAACATAAACCGTAGAAAGTAAATTGTTCATTTGTTCAGAAATTCAATTTGTTTTTAAAAGTGTATAATTTTACAAAGTTCATTAGTTCTTTTTTTGTTTCGCTTTTATAAACATGGAATATCTACTACTTATTCATAAAATATACAGTTTTTGATCTGCAGTTTTAGTTTTTTTGTTATTAATAGCTATATTAACATTTAAAACGATGTGACGATGTTAAAAAATTTGATTTTATTAGAAAAGAAATTAAGAGAAATTGAATGATAAATAATGACAAACAATTGAAATGTTGACTTAAATTTTTTTAGTGAAGAAGACAAAATATTTGATAATTGATATTGAAAATATGAAAAACGTGTCTTTACTTTACTTAATATTAATTTAAAACTTAATATTACAGTCTCACTGTTTTTAGTATCGTTCGTTGCATTAAACTTGTATTTGTATCCTGGTAAAAATTTACTGAAAAGATCTCTCGAGTGACTTACAACAAAATATCTTATACGAATTCATAAAATCATAACTTAATTCCGGTGACTTATAAAAATATAAAATATCTTTTTACTATACAAATACATCTTACAAAACTATTTG